>SJYT01072948.1:82821-104967 GCA_006410635.1 Cephalophus harveyi | reverse complement strand
TTTTTTTTTTTTTTGCATAGATCTGACTTTATAGACTCATAGTATTGTTTCATGTACTCAAACTAAATAAAAAAAAAAATCAACCTGACAGTTGGAAGGACCCAAAGTGAAGCACAAAGTGTAACAAATCAACCTAATTATATTACAAATGAGGAACATAGCTATACAGAAAAGGATAGGATGAACTAGCCAAATTAATTTTGGAAAGCAGTATTTCTACTGTATATTTTAGGACTAAGGATGAAAAAGAACTTTATACAAACACTGCCCTGGTTGGTAAATATATAGCTCACAGGGATATGGGTTAGCAACTCTGAAACTATATACTTACATTGTGGGTTTAAATAAATAAGTAAATATATTGTGAATAATGAAAACTAGATTTCTTGCTATTGAACAAGAACATTTCAAATGAACAAAGAAGAAATGCTAAATTTATCATTGTAGTATTGAATTAGAATGGAAGCAGTCAATGTTTTTAAAACTCATGTTTTACAAATATACAGATAGATACAAAAGTAAATATAGGTAAGTATTTGTGTATTCATAGAATACCTAGAATCAATGCCACTCTAGTAACAATGAACTCACTTAGAACACAGGCCTTGATTTTTAAATAATATTCTCCTGTAAAATATCCTGGGCTTCTTGGAAAAATAGCTGATTCAAGGGATGGGATATGGAAAAATATGAGACTGGAATATCTTATGGTGCCAAAAAGTAAGGAAGTGCTAAAAAAAAATTACAGAAATATGTTAAAAGTACATGGGAGCCAACATGTAACTAATCCCAGTGGTCAAAGTGGGAATATTTGAGCAACAAGACAAATAAGGATATTCCTGGACTATAGCTCATAGAGTAAAATAAACTAACAAATGCACACACACAATGGAGAAAGAATGGCTTGCTCTTACAATAAACTATCATTTAAAACAAGATATGAGCAAAATGGAAAATTACTACAATATATGCAACAGTCATTTGTGGGTGTGAATCATCAACAAATACTAAAAATAGCGGGTGAAAATGTGGCAAGAATCAGGATGTATGCATAGCCTCAAATATCTCACTTCAGGATATCTATTAATGATAAGGGGAAAAATAATGTCTTTACAGTAGATAATATCTTTACTGGCATCACCAGTAATAAGATATAGCAACATCTTATAATATTAGTATGATTCACTGAGAGGGGTTCAGCATAACTTCTCCAAAATGTTTAACCTAAATATATTTGTGAGAAGGCATCAGAAAAACCCAAGTTGAGTGAATCCTATAAAATAACTGACAAGTTGTATATATCTTGCCATGTAATTTAACATGTTTATAGGTTTGGGGGTACTAAGATGTGGACATCTTTGGGTCATTATTCTGTCTGCCACAGTTCACTCTCTGGCCTCAAAAGATTTACATCAATCTTATTTCAACCTCCCGCAAAGTCTTAACTGACTATAGCATCAATTCAAGTCCAAAATCTCACCTAATTATAATCTGCTCAAAAGTCCCAAATATCATCATCTGAATCATCCAAGCTGGGTAAGATAAGTTTCTTGCTGTGATTCACTGTAGGGTAAAATTCCTTACTCTCTATTCACCTGTGAATCTAAAAAACAATAGATTTGCTCCCAAAATACAGTAATAGGATATATATAGGATAACAATTAAAAATATTCCCATTCCAAAAGGGAGAAAATGGAAGAGAAAAAGATGAGTCACCAATATCAAGTAATCTTGAAGTCTAGTGGGCAAATTCCTTTAGATCTCAAGACCTGGAATAACCCTCTGTGAATGTGGCTCAATCCTTTCAGCTTGCAGCTCCACCCTATTAGTCATCTTTCCTATTTTGTAAGTAGCTGTGTGTTTGAAGCTGAGTAATTTTATCAGCCTGTTTCTTGCTTGTTGAATTATGGGGATCTGAGAGCCTTCTTTTTATTTCATCTTATCTCTGTCCCTTTTAGGCAAGCTAGCAGTGTTTATATTGGTATAACATCCTCAACATTTTGTGGGTCCCCCAGTATGTCATTGAGATTCATTCAATTTGGCAAGAGGATCCTCCACAAGTCATTCTTAAATAATTACCTTAGCTGTCCATCCCCTCTCTGATTATGGTTTCTACTGAGATAGCTGAAGGGATCCATGAGTCATGTCAACTTTAAAAAAAGATTCACTGCGTCAGAGTTGTGAATTAAGTTTTATCTGAGGCAAAATGAGCACTGCAGCCTGAGAGACAGCACCTCAGATAGCTCTGAGAAACTGCTCCAAAGAGGTCTGTGGAGGGAGGTCAATATATGTGATTTTGGCGAAGGGGGAGTTCATGCAATCAAGCATTTATCTCACAAAAGGTTTTCTGCTAGTCACAAGGAGTTAATGTCATCATGAAAGGATGTAGTGTTTTTCTAGTTATGAGAAGATGCAAGGATTGGGTTCATAAACTCAGTTCCTGAAAAATATCTAGCTATCTAAAAACCAGTTCCACCAGTTTTCCTGGAACACAAAGTGCCCATTCCTGTTATTCAGCCTGAACTTCATTCAGGGTGTGTGGAAGGTGAACAGCTTCAACAGCACAGGATTCAGTCTTCTCAGAGGCAGATGGCAAATACTCTTGGCAAGCACCATTTGACAGTCACATACCTCATCTCTTTAAAGAGCCCCCTAGACCCCCTGGAGGAGGGCACAGCAACCAACTCCAGCATTCTTGCATGGAGAATCCCATGGAGAGAGGGGCCTGGTGGGTTATGGTCCATAGAGTTGCAAAGAGTTGGACACGACTGAAGCAACTTAGCATGCACACATGCACTGTATAACTGAATACTGTGATCTTTTGACACTCTGAACCACTACCAAAAGACTGTCCAGCCCCACCCTTGGCTTTCTCTTCAGAACATGCCTTCCTGACAATAAATCTCCTAATTTTGGCATTTTTTGTAATCTGCATAGGCTGAGAATTTCCTATGTTAATAGTCCTAGAAGTCCTAGTTCCTTTTTGCTTAAAAGTTCTTGCCTCAATTTTTCTCCTCACACATTTTACTATATGCAGCAAGAACAAGCCAAGCAATACCTGTAATACTTTGCTTGGAAATCTCAGCTAAATAACCAAGTTAATGGCTTACAAGTTCTGCTTCCCACCTAACTGTACAACACAATTCAGCTAAGTTTTCTGCCATATATAACAAGGATCCCCTTTTCCCCAAATTTGTAATAACATGTTCATTATTTCCTTCTGAGTCTTCAGCAGCAGCACTGTTAACATCCGTATTTCTATGAACAGTCTGCTTATAATGATTTAAGTGTTCCTTCAGGGGCTTCCCAGGTGGCTTAGTGGTAAAGCACCCACCAGCCAATGCAGGAGATATGGGTTTGATCCCTGGGTCAGGAAGATCCCCTAGAGGAAGAAATGGCAACCGACTCCAGTATTCTCACCTGAAAAATATCATGGACAGAGTAGCCTGGTGGTCTACAGTCCATAGGGTCACAAAGAGTCAGATACAACTGAGCAACTGAGCACATGTTACATCAGTATACATTTTTCTCTACTGTGCTCCTCACTTACTTCTGAGCCCTCACTAGCAGAATTGTTACTTTGCACCTTTTAACAGTTTGTTCAAAGCAATCAAGACTGTTTCTGACATGCTCCTCTAAATTCTTCCAGCATCTTCTCGCTGCCCATTACAAAGCAACTTCCACATTTTTTTCAGTTTTCATTTTACTTTTAATTGGAGGATAATTGCTTTACAATATTGTGTTGGTTTCTGCACACATCAACATGAATCAGCCATAGGTGTATATATATATATATATATATATATCCCCTCCCTCTTGAACATCCCTCCCACTTCCCACTTCATCCCACCCCTCTAGGATGTCACAGAGCACTGGTTTTGAACTTCTTCATCATATATCAAATCCCACTGGCTATCTATTTTACATGTAGTTATGTGTATATTTCAGTGCTACTCTCTCAATTTGTCCCACCTTCTCCTTCCCCCAATGTGTCCACAAGTCTGTTCTTTATGTCTATGTCTCCTCTGTTGCCTGCAAATAAGTTCATCAGTATTGTCTTTCTAGATTCCGTATATATATATGTGTGTGTGTGTGTGTGTGTGTGTGTGTATATGTGATTTTTTCTTTCTTACACCTCACTCTGTATAATAGGTTCTAGGTTCATCCACATCATTAGAACTGACTCAAACACATTCCTTTTTATAGCTAAGTAATATTCCATTGCATATGTACCACAACTTCTTTATCGATTCATCTGTCAATGGACATCTAGGTTGCTTCCATGCCCTAGCTTTTGTAAATAGTCCTGTGATGAATATTGGGGCACATGTGTCTTTTTCAGTTATGGTTTCCTAAAGCCAATAGGAAGCCCCAAAATATGTTCAACATCACTCATTATTAGGGAAATACAAATCAAAACTAAAATGAGGTATCACTTCACACGGGTCAGAATGGTCATCATCAAAGTGTCTACAAACAATACATGTTGGAGAGGGTGTGGAGAAAATAGAATTCTCTTGTACTGTTGGTGGGAATGTAAATTGATATAGCCAGTATGGAGATTCCTTTTGTAAAGTTTTGACTTCCATAGTTTTCAAGTATTCTTTTTACAGAAGCATACTACTTCCAGGCATCAAAATTTATATTAATTTCCTATTGTTGTTGTAACAAATTAGTACAAAATTTGTGACTTCAGTTCAGCTCAGTCACTCAGTTGTGTCCGACTCTTTGTGACCCCATGGACTGCGGCACACTAGGCCTCCCTGTCCATCACAAACTCCCGGAGTTTGCTCAAAATCATGTCCATAGAGTCAGTGATGCTATCCTCTGTTGTCCCCTTCTCCTCCCACCCTCAGTCTTTCCCAGCATCAGAGTCTTTTCCAATGAGTCAGTTCTTTGCATCAGGTGGCCAAAGTATTGGAGTTTCAGCTTCAGCATCAGTCCTTCCAATGAATATTCAGGACTGATTTCCTTTAGGATGGACTGGTTGGATCTTCTTGCAGTCCCAGGGACTCTCAAGAGTCTTTCCAACACCACAATTCAAAAGCATCAGTTCTTTGGCGCTCAGCTTTCTTTATAGTTCAACTCTCACATACATTCATGACTACTGGAAAAACTATAGCTTTGACTAGATCGACCTTTGTCAGCAAAGTAATGTCTCTGCTTTTTAATATGCTGTCTAGGTTGGTCATAACTTTTCTTCCAAGGAGCAAGTGTCTTTTAATTTCATGGTTGCAATCACCATCTGCAGTGATTTTGGAGCCCCCCAAAATAATTTGTTGTAACTTAAAACAAATGCATTATCTTAATATTTCTGGATGTCAAAAGTATAAAATTTGTTCACGATGCTGCGTCTCTCTTTCCTATCCTTTTTTAAATATAAATTTATTTATTTTAATTGGAGGTTAAATACTTTACAATATTGTATTGGTTTTGCCATACATCAACATGAATCCGCCACAGGTATTCACGTGTTCCCCATCCTGAACCCCCCTCCCACCTCCCTCCTTCTGGAAACCTCCTGCATTCTTTGGTTTGTGGACCTTTCCTCGATCTTCAAAGCATATAATTTCTCTCTCCGTCATTTTTATTTCCACTATTACTCTTATTGTCTCCCTCACTTACGTTTGCCTCTGTCATCATATCTGATGATATTTTCTCTCTGAATCTCCTGCATTTCTCTTATAAGTACCCTGTTATTACATTGGACCTATCCAGATAATCCAGGATAATATTCCCACCTCAAAATCCTTATCTTAATCATATCTACATAGTCTCTTTTTTCTTTGTAAGGTAACATACTAATAGGTTCTAGAGATTAACACATGGACATCTTGAGTATCATTATTCTGTATACCACACCAGTACTCTTAGAAAGTCTTAGTCATTAAAAACAGAGAGATTAAGGAACTACCACAGACTGGAGAAGACAAAGGTAACATGACACTTTAATGCTTTATTATGCTGGATTATATCCTAAATCATAAAAGAATGATATTCATGTTAAAGCTAACAAAATTCAAGTAAATTCTGTGGATTAGATAATATTGTACTAATATTAATGTCCTGGTTTTGATAATTGCACAATGGTTATGTAAGATGTTAACTTTAAGGGAATTTGGATAAAGGTTATGCAGAAACTCTGTAATAAACTACAATTTTTCTGTAAGTCTAAAATAATTTCAAATTAAAACATTTTAAAAAGGTTTTACTGATGTATCCTGGCACCATCCTGTTTCCTCACATAGTTGATAAACTTGAATATTCCCAAATATTTTAATGTCATTCAGCTCATAAGTGAATAATTATATTTCATTTTTAAAAAAGTTTTTTAAATTATGGATGAAATTTAATATCTTTCCATACATTTGTTGGTTGTTTTATTAATTTGTTAGGGCTGTAGTAAACAAAATGCCACATATAACATAGCTTAAGTGGCATAATTTGTAAGTCAAGATACTGGGATGGTTGGTTTCTCTCCAGGCTTCTCTCATTGGTTGCTTTCTCACTGTGTCCTCATGCAGACTCACCCACGTGTATGTATCTCTCTAGTGTCGCTGCTTTATCTTAAAAGGACACCAATTATATTGGCTTGGGCTCAACTTATATGACCTCAAGGTAATTTGGAGCCCCTATCTCCAAATACAGTCACATTAAGGGTAAAGTCTTTAAGATATGAATTTTGAGGGGATACATTTTGGTCCTTAACAACTGTCCATTTCAGTTGAGAGATGGGATGGCATATTGTTTTTATTGGATTGACATTTGAATGTGTGTCTTTCCTTTTCGTGCACTCATTTAACCTTCAATCACTGAAAACTCTACTTTACAATAGTGGTTACCTCTGTGAGAGGAAAGGGAGTAAAACTGGGAAGTGTTATTGCTCTTAAAGTGAGTGGTAGTTTCACAGAATATTTTAATCTTATCTATATAGAATATTTCATAATCATTTAAAATATTTAATAAGAGATGAGGAAATGAAGGGAATGGAAAACCACTTCAATATTCTTGCCTTGAGAACCCCATGGACAGTAGGAAAAGGCAAAAAGATAGGACACTGAAATATGAACTCCCCAGGTTGGTAGGTGCCCAATATGCTATTAGAGATCAATGGAGAAATAACTCCAGAAAGAATGAAGAGATAGAGCCAAAGCAAAAACAACATCCAGTTGTGGATGTGACTGGTGATGGAAGTAAAGTCCCATGCTTTAAAGAGCAATATTGCATAGGAACCTGGAATGTTAGGTCCATGAATCAAGGCAAATTGGAAGTGTTCGAACAGGAGATGGCAAGAATGAACATCAACATTTTATGAATCAGTGAACTAAAATGGACTGGAATGGGTGAATTTACCTCAGATGACCATTATATCTACTACTGTGGGCAAGAATCCTTTAGAAGAAATGGAGTAGCCACCATAGTCAACAAAAGAGTCTGAAATGCAGTACTTGGATGCAGTCTCAAAAAAGACAGAATAATCTCTGTTCATTTCCAAGGCAAACGATTCAACATCAGAGTAATAGAAGTCTATACGCCAACCAGTAATGCTGAAGAAGCTGAAGAACAGTTCTATGAAGACCTACAAGACCTTTTAGAACTACACCCCAAAAAGATGTCCTTTTCATTATAGGGGACTGGAATGCAAAAGTAAGAAGTCAAGAGATACCTGGAGTAACAGGCAAATTTGACCTTGGAATACAAAACAAAGCAGGTCAAAGGCTAACAGTTTTGCCAAGAGAATGCACTGGTCAGAGGATACACTCTTCCAACAACAAAAGAGAAGACTCTACACATGAACATCGCCAGATGGCTAATACCAAAATCATATTGATTATATTCTTTGCAGCCAGAGTTGGAGAAGCTCTATATAGTCAGCAAAACCAAGACCGGGAGCTCCTTATTGCCAAATTCAGACTTAAGTTGAAGAAAGTAGGGAAAACCACTAGACCATTCAGGTATGACATAAATCAAATCACTTAGGATTATACAGTGGAAGTGAGAAATAGATTCAAAGGATTTGATCTCAGAGAGAGAGTGCCTGAAGAACAATGGACAGAGGTTCGCGACATTGTACGGGAGGCAGGGATCAAGACCATTCCCAAGAAAAATGCAAAAAGGCAACATGATTGTCTGAGGAAGCCTTACAAGTAGCTGAGAAAAGAAAATACACTAAAGGCAAAGGAGAAAAGGTAAGATATACCAATTTGAATGCAGAGTTCCAAAGAATAGCAAGGAGAGATAAGAAAGCCTTCCTAAGTGATCAATGCAAAGAAATACAGGAAAACACTAGAATGTGAAAGACTAGAGATCTCTTCAAGAAAATTAGAGATACCAAGGGAGCATATCATGCAAATTTGGGCATAATAAAGGACAGAAATGGTATGGACCTAACAGAAACAGAAGATATTCAGAAGAGGTGGCAAGAATACACAGAAAAACTATACAAAAAAAATCTTCATGACCCAGATAACAACGATGGTGTAATCCGTCGCCTAGAGCCAGACATCCTGGAATTTGAAGTCAAGTGGGCCTTAGGAAACACCACTACGAACAAAGCTAGTGGAGGTGATGGAATTCCAGTTGAGCTATTTCAAATCCTAAAAGATGATGCTGTGAAAGTGCTGCACTCAACATGCCAGCAAATTTGGAAAACTCAGTAGTGGCCACAGAACTGGAAAAGGTCAGTTTTCATTTCAGTCCCAAAGAAAGGCAATATCAAAGAATGCTCAAGCTACTGCACAATTGCACTCATCTCACATGCTAGTAAAGTAATGTTCAAAATTCTCCAAGCCAGGCTTCAGCAGTGTGTGAACCATGAACTTCCATATGCTCAAGGTGGAGTTAGAAAAGGCAAAGGAACCAGAGATCAAATTATGTTGGATCATCAAAAAAGCAAGAGAGTTCCAGAAAAATATCTACTTCTGCTTTATTGACTATGCCAAAGCCTTTGACTGTGTGGATCACAACAAACTGTGGAAAATTCTTCAAGAGATGGGAATACCAGGCCACCTGGAAAGCCTCCTGATAAATCTGTATGTGGGTCAAGAAGCAACAGTTAGAACTGGATATGAAACAACAGACTGGTTCCAAAACGAGAAAGGAGTATGTCAAGGCTTTATGGCTTTATATTGTCACCCTGCTTATTTAACTTACATGCAGAGTACATCATGGGAAACTCTGGGCTTGATGAACCACAAACTGGAATCAGGATTGCTGGGAGAAATATCAATAACCTCAGATATGCAGATGACACCACCCTTATGGCAGACAGTGAAGAAGAACTAAAGAGCTTCTTGAAGAAAGTGAAAGGGAGAGTGAAAAAGTTGGCTTAAAACTCAACATTCAGAAAACAAAGATCGTGACATCCAGTGCCATCACTTCATGGCAAATAAATGGAGAAACAGTGACAGACTTTATTTTTGAGGGCACCAAAATCACTGCTGATGATGAGTGTAGCCATGAAATTAAAAGACACTTGCTACTTGGAAGAAAAGTTATGACCAACCTAGACAGCATATTTTGTTGACAAAGGTTCATCTAGTCAAAGCTATGGTTTTTCCTGTAGTCATTTGTGGATGTGAGAGTTGGACTATAAAGAAAACTGAGTGCCAAAGAATTGATGCTTTTGAACTCTTGTCTTGGAGAAGACTCTTGAGAGTCCCTGGGACTACAAGGAGATCCAACTAGTCCATCCTAATGGAAATCAGTCCTGAATATTCATTGGAAGGACTGATGCTGAAGCTGAAACTCCAATATTTTGGCCAACTGATGGGAAGAACTGACTTATTGGAAAATACCCAGATGCTGGGAAAGATTGAGGGTGGGAGGAGAAGGGGACAACAGAGGATGAGATTGTTGGATGGCATCACTGACGCTATGGACGTGAGTTTGAGTAAGCTCCCTGAGTTGATGATGGATAAGGAAGCCTGGGGTGCTGCAGTCCATGGAGTCACAAAGAGTTGAACATGATTGAGCGACTGAACTGAACTGACCTGAGGAAATTAATATCAAGGAGTTTGCTTGTAAAGGGAAAGAACAATTGGAGGCAATGACTATAGAGGCCTTGATTCAAGAGAGAATCTTTTTAAGGCTGGGAAACATGTACATATTCCCAGGGACAGTGAAGCTCGTATGTAGCAAGAGATTGAAGATCCAAGTGAGAGAGAAAATAATTGATGGAGGGAGACCCCTGATAAGCTTTGAGCATATGACTTCTAGATTATTTTATTATCTTTCATTGAGAGAGAGGAAAATAGAATTGGATGCATATAAATTTTTAAGCTATAGGCATGAGGAAGCAGTGTCTGAAAATTGAGGAACATAATGTTTACTGCACTTCATTTTCTCACGTAAAACGTAAGTTTCTCATACCTGCTGAGAGTAAAAGAAAGTGGATGTAGGGCTGGATGCTTGAGGAAAGTAAAAAGATTTAGAAAATTTTGTGAAGGGAATGGAAAGAGAGGTAACCAAGGACATGTTAAAGGGCTGTTACTAAAGGAAAATGCACACCATAAATCTAGAGTGGTATCATCCCATTGGCCTCTTACTTCTCCTAAAACACTGCTCAAAACTAGTGTGTAAATGTTTTCTCCCATTCTGTGTATTAATTTTTGTTTGTTTGTTTTATGGTTTGCTTTGGTGTGTAAAAGCTTTTCCCATTTGTTTATTTTTGTTTTTATTTTCATTACTCTAGGAGATAGGTCAGAAGAGATCTTCCTACAATTCATGTCAGAGTCTGTTCTTCCTGTTTTCCTCTAAAAGTTTTATACTATCAGGTCTTACATTTAGGTCTTGAATCCATTTTGAGTTTGTTTTTATGTATGATGTTAGAGAATGTTCTAGTTTCATTCTCTTGTATGGTGCTGACCAGTTTTCCCAGGACCATTTATTGAAGACAGTGTCTTTTCTACATTATATATTCTTGACTCTTTTGTCATATATTAGGTGACCACAGGTACCTGGGTTTATCTCTAGGCTTTCTATCCTTTTCCATTCATCTGTTTATATTTTTGTGCCAGTATCATATTGTCTTGATTACTGTAGCTCTGTATTATAGTCCAAAGTCAGGGAGCATAAATCCCCCACTTCTGTTTTGCTTTCTCAAGATTGTTTGGCTTTTCAAGGACTTTTGTGTTTCCATACAAATTGTAAATTTTTTTTCTTCTAATTCAGTGAAAAATGCCATTGGTAGTTTGACAGGGATTGCATTGAATGCTTTCAGTAGTGTGGTCATTTTGACAATATTGAGTCTTCCAATCCAAGAACCTGGGATATCTCTCCATTTGTTTGTGTCATTTTTTATTTCTTTCATCAGTATCTTATATTTTTCTATGTACAGGTCTTTTGCTTCCATACATAGATTTATTCCTAGATATTTTATTCTTTTTGTTGCAATGGTAAATGGGATTATTTTCTTAATTTCTCTTTCTGAACTTTCCTTGTTGGTGTATAGGAATGTAAGAGATTTCTGTGTATCATTTGTTTATCCTGCAATGTTACTAAATTCATTGATGAGCTATAGCAGTATCCTGGTATTTCTCTTTGTATATTATCATGTCATCTGCAAACAGTGACAGTTTTACTTCTTTTCCAATTTGGATTCCCTTTATTTCTTCTCCTTCTCTGATTGCTGTGATTAGGAATTTCATAATTATGTTGAATAAATGATGAGAGTGGACATCCTTGGCTTGTTCTTGATCTTAGAGGAAATGTTTCTAGCTTTTTACCATTGAGTATGATGTTAGCTGTCAGAGAAGGCAATGGCACCCCACTCCAGTAATCTTGCCTGGAAAATCCCATGGACAGAGGAGCCTGGGGTCACGAAGAGTCGGACACGACTGCACGACTTCCCTTTCACTTTTCACTTTCATGTGTTGGAGAAGGAAATGGCAACCCACTCCAGTGTTCTTGCCTGGAGAGTCCTAGGGACGGGGGAGCCTGGTAGGCTGCCGTCTGTGGGGTCACACAGAGTTGGACACGACTGAAGTGACTTAGCAGTAGCAGTAGCATGATGTTAGCTGTAGGTTTGTCAAATATGGCCTTTATTATGTTGACTATGTTCCCTTGCTGTTCACTTCCCAGAAAATTTTTTTTATCATAAATGGATGTTGAATTTTTTTCACAATTTCTTCACATCTTTTAAGATGATCATACTATAGCTTTGACTATACAGACCTTTGTTTTTCTTCCAAGGAACAAGCATCTTTTAATTTCATAGCAGCAAATACTATCCACAGTGATTTTGGAGCACAAGAAAATAAAGTCTGTCACTGTTTCCATGTTTCCCACATCGATTAGCCATGAAGTGATGGGCCCAGATGCCATGACCTTAGTTTCTTGAATGCTGAATTTTAAGCCAGTTCTTTTCATTCTCCTCTTTCATCTTCCTCAAGAGGCTCTTTAGTACCTCTTCAATTTCTGCCATTAGAGTGATATCAGTTGGTTGATATTTCTCATAAAATTGATTCCAGCTTGTGATACATTACAGCCCAGCATTTTGCATGATGTACTCTGTATAAGTTAAATAAGTAGGGTGAAAACATACAGCCTTGACAAACTTCTTTCCAAATTTTGAAAAAGCCCATTGTTGCATGTCTGGTTCGAATTGTTGCTTCTTGACCTGCATATAGGTTACTCAAGAGACCAGTAAAGTGGCCTAGTATTCTTATCTCTTTAATAATTTTAAACAGTTTGTTGTGATACACACAGTCGAAGACTTTCATATAGTCAATGAAGCAGAAGTAAATGTTTTTCTGTAATTCCCTTACTTTTTCTATTATCCAGTGGAATTTTTCAATTTGATCTCTGATTCCTCTGCATTTTAAAATCCAGCCTGTATATCTGGAAGTTTTCAGTTCATATACTGTTGAAGCCTAGCTTGAAAGATTTTGAGCTTTACTTTGCTAGCATGTGAAATGAGTGCAATAGTACAGTAGTTTGAACATTCTTTGGCATTGCTGTTTTAGGGATTGGAATGAAAACTGACCATTTCCAGTCCTGTGGCCACTGCTGTTCAGTTCAGTTCAGTTCAGTTGCTCAGTTGTGTCTGACTCTATGTGATCCCATGGACTGCAGCACACCAGGCCTCCCTGTCCATCACCAACCCCCAGAGTTTACTCAAACTCACGCCCATTGAGTCGGTGATGCCATCCAACCATCTCATCCTCTGTTGTCCCCTTCTCCCACCTTCAATCTTCCCAGCATCAGGGTCTTTTTAAATGAGTCAGCTCTTCGCATCAGGTGGCCAGAGTATTGGAGTTTCAGCTTCAGCATCCGTCCTTCCAGTGAATATTCAGGACTGATTTCCTTTAAGATGGACTGGTTGGATCTCCTTGCCATCCAATGGACTCTCAAGAGTCTTCTCCAACACCACAGTTCAAAAGCATCAATTCTGCGGCACTCAACTTTCATTACAGTCCAACTCTTCACATCGATACATGACCACTGGAAAAACAATAGCCTTGACTAGATGGACCTTTGTTGTCAAACTAATGTCTCTGTTTTTAATATGCTGTCTAGGTTGATC
Source organism: Cephalophus harveyi (assembly GCA_006410635.1). NCBI lineage: Eukaryota > Metazoa > Chordata > Mammalia > Artiodactyla > Bovidae > Cephalophus > Cephalophus harveyi. Next base: position 91,442 of record SJYT01072948.1, on the reverse strand, counting down.
GTATCTTTTCTTCCAAGGAGCAAGCATCTTTTAACTTCATGGCTTTAGTCACCATCTTCAGTGACTTTGGAGCCCCCCAAAATAAAGTCTGTCACTGTTTCCACTCTTTCTCCATCTATTTGCCATGAAGTGATGGGACTGGATGCCATGATCTTTGTTTTCTGAATGTTGAACTTTAAGTCAACAATTTCACTCTCCTCTTTCACTTTCATCAAGAGGGTCTTTAGTTCCTCTTCACTTTCTGCCATAAGGGTGGTGTCATCTGCATGCCTGAGGTTATTGATATTTCTCTCAGCATCTTGATTCCAGCTTGTGCTTCATCCAGCCCAGCATTTCTCATGATATACTCTGCATATAAGTTAAATAAGCAGAGTGACAATATTCAGCCTTGACATATTCTTTTTCCTATTTGGAACCAGTCTGTTGTTCCATGTCCAGTTCTAACTGTTGCTTCCTGACCTGCAAACAGATTTCTCAAGAGGCAGGTCAGGTGGTCTGGTATTCCCATCTCTTTCAGAATGTTCCCCAGTTTGTTGTGATCCACACAGTCAAAGGCTTTGGCATAGTCAATAAAGCAGAAATAGATGTTTTTCTGGAACTCTCTTGCTTTTTCAGTGATCCAGCAGATGCTGGCAATTTGATCTCTGGTTCCTCTGCCTTTTCTAAAACCAGCTGGAACAACTGGAAGTTCACAGTTCACGTATTTTTGAAGCCTCTCTTGGAGAATTTTGAGCATTACTTTACTAGTGTGTGAGATGAGTGCAATTATGTGGTAGTCTGAGCATTCTTTGACACTGCCTTTCTTTGGGATTGGAATGAAAACTGACCTTTTCCAGTCCTGTGGCCACCACTGAGTTTTGCAAATTTGCTGGCATATTGAGTACAGCACTTTCACAGCATCATCTTTTAGGATTTGAAATAGTTCAACTGGAATTCCATCACCTCCACTAGCTTTGTTTGTAGTGATGTTTCCTAAGGCCCACTTGACTTCATTTTCCAGGATTTCTGGCTCTAGGTGAGTGATCATAGCATCATGATTATCTGGGTTGTGAAGATCTTTCTCGTACAGTTCTTCTGCATATTCTTGCCACCTCTTCTTAATATCTGCTGAGTTTTCCAAATTTGCTGGCATATCAAGTGCAGCACTTTCACAGCATCACCTTTTAGGATTTGAAATAGCTCAGCTGGAATTCCATCACCTCCACTTGTTTTGTTCATAGTAATGCTTCCTAAGACCCACTTGACTTCACAGGATGTCTGGCTCTAGGTGAATGACCACAGCATCATGGTAATCTAGATCATTAAGACCATTTTTATATAGTTCTTCTGTGTATTATTGCTACCTCTTCTTAGTCTTTTCTCCTTCTGTTATGTCCTTGCCATTGCTGTTCCTTTATTGTGCCCATCTTTACATGAAATGTGCCTTTGATATCTCCAATTTCCTTGAAGAGCTTTGTAGCCTTTTCCATCTTAGTGTTTTCTTCTATTTCTTTACATGGTTCTCTTTGGAAGACTTTCTTATTTCTTCTTGCTGTTATCTGGAACTCTTCATTCAGTTGCAGATGTATTTCCCTTTCTTTTCCTTTCACTTTTCTGCTTTTCTCAACTATTTGTAAGGCCTCCTCTGACAACTGCTTTGCCTTCTTTTATTTCTTTTTCTTAGGGATTATTTTGATCTCTGCCTCCTGTAGAGTGTTATGAACTTCTGTCCATAGTTCTTCAGGCACTATATCAGATCTAATCCCTTGAATCTACTTGTCATCTCCATTGTAAAATAATAAGGGATTTGATTTAGGTCACACCTCAATGGCCTAGTGGTTTTCCTACTCTCTTCAATTTGAGCCTGAATTTTGAAATAGGGAGCTCATGATCTGAGCCACAGTCAGCTCTATGTCTTGTTTTTTGACTGTGTAGAGCTTCTCCAACTTTGTCTGCAAAGAATATAATCAATCTCATTATATATATCAATCAATGTTGGCAGTCTGGTGATATCCATATGTAGTCATCTCTTGTGTTGTTGGAAAAGGATGTTTGCTATCACCAATTTGACAGAACTCTATCAGCCTTTGCTCTGCTTCATTTTGTACTCCAAGACCAAATTTGCTGTTATTCCAGATATCTCTCTCTTTTTTTTTAAGGGACATTATTTTTCATTTTTTTAATTAATTAATTTAATTGGAGGCTAATTACTTTACAATATTGTAGTGATTTTTGCCATACACTGAACATGAATCAGCCATGGGTGTACATGTGTTCCTCATCCTGCACCCCCCTCCCACTTCCCTCCCCATCCCATCCATCAGGTGTCTCTTGACTTCTGACTTTTGCATTCCAATCACCTATGATAAAAATTACAGGATACAGGATGCTTGGGGCTGGTGCACGGGGATGATCCAGAGAGATGATATGGGGTGGGAGGTGGGAGGGGGATTCAGGATTGGGAGCTCGTATACACCAGTGGCGGATTCATGTCAATGTATGGCAAAACCAATACGGTATTGTAAAGTAAAATAAAGTAAAAAAAAAAAAAATTACATCTTTTGGTGTTAATTTTAGAAGATTTTGTAGGTCTTCATAGAACCATTCAACTTCATCTCCTTTGCCCTTAGTGATTCTTGCATAGACTTGCTTTGATTTTGCATGGTTTGCTTTGGAAATGAACCAAGATCATTCTGTCATTTTTTTAAGATTGCACCCAATACTGCATTTTCGACTCTTTTGTTTTCTATTAGGGTTGCTCCATTTCTTCTAAGGAATTCCTGCTCCAAAATAATAGGTATAATCGTCATATGAATTAAATTTGCCCATTCCTGTCTATTTAAGTTAACTGATTCCTAAAATATCAATGTTCATTCTTGCCATCTCCTGCTTGACCACGTCCAATTTACCTTGACTCATGGACCTAACATTTCAGGTTCCTATGCAATATTGTTCTTTACAGCACTGAACTTTACTCTCATCACCACACACATCCACAACTGAGCATCATTTCCACTTTGGAACAGCCTCTTCATTCTTTCTGGAGCTATTTCTCTGCTCTTCCACAGTAGCATATTGGCCAGCAACTGACCTGCGGGCCTCACCTTCCAGTGTCATATCTTTTTACCATTTCATACTTATCATGTTGTAATTGAGGCAAGAATACTGAAGTGGTTTGCCATTCCCTTCTCTAATGAACCATGTTTTGTCAGAACTCTCCACCATTACCCATCTGTCTTGGGTGGCCCTGCACAGCATTGCTCATAACTTCATTGAGTTATACAAGGCTGTGATCTATGTAATAATTTTGGTTAGTTTTCTTTCATTGTGGTTTTCATTCTGTCTGCCCTGTGATGGATAAGGATTAGGCTTGTGCAAGCTTCCTGATGGGCGGGACTGGCTTTGGAGAAAACTGTGTCTTGTTCTGGTGGGCAGGGCCATGCACAGTAAATTTTTCATCCAATTGCCTGTTGATGGTTGAGGCTGTGCTCCCTCCCTGTTCATCATTTGACCTGAGACAACCCAATTCTGGAGCCTGCAGGTTTTATGTTACGTCTATTGGCTACCTCATACCAACATGAGACTCCCAGGACTGCTGCTTCTAGTCCCCCATCCCCATGGCAGGCCTCTGTTGTCCCATGTCTCTGCAGGAGACCCTGAAACACTCACAGACAAGCCTGGCTCCATCTCTTATGGGGTCACTGCTCCTTTCCCCTGGGTTCTGGTGTGACCAGGTTTTTCTTGTGCCCTCCAATATTCTCTGTTTCTCCCACTCCTGTTAAATTTCTGTAATCAAATCTTGCTGTCCTTAAAAGTCAGATGCCCTAGGGATTCCCAATCCTTTTGCTGAATCTCAAGTTTGGGAAGTCTGATATGGGGCCTCGAAACTTCACAATGTTGCAAGAACTTCTTTAGTATCATTGTTCTCCAATTTGTGTATCACCTACCCAGTGGGTATGGGATTTGATTTTATCACGATTACTCCCCTCCTGCCACCTCATTGTGGCTTCTCCTTTGTCCTTATATGTGGAGTATCTTTTTTGGTGGGTCCCGCATCTTCCTGTCAATAGTTGTTGAAAAGCTAGTTGAAATTTTGGTGTTCTCACAAGAGAAAAAGAGTGTATGTCTTTCTACTCTGCCACCTTGGATTATAAAATCTTTTTTGTGAGCTTAGTATGTAGCCTGTCTGCTGATGCATGTGGCTGTATTCTTATCTTGATGATTGTTTGGCCTGAGGCATCCACCAATGGAGTTTGTACACAGTTGGGTGGAGCCCTATTTTGGTGCTGAAATGGGGGACCTGGGGGAGAGCTCAGGCCAGTTAATATTCCCTCAGCCAAGAATTCTCTGTCCATCCAGCATCAAGGACTTGGTGCTGTTACCACAGGGGCTCAGTTTTGACCCTGGCTGGGGAACTAAGACTCCATAAGCCATGTGGTGTAACCAACAAAAACAGGGAAAAGAATAGGGGTAGAAGAGCAAAAATGAAGACAAACAACACAAACATAACTAAACAAAACAAATGAAGAAAAAAACAACAGAGAAAACAAACAAAAAAAGAAAGCATCCAAACAATTAATCCAAAAACCAACACAAACAATAGAAACAAAATTAACACAATAAAAAGAAAAGAAAAACTAAAACAAAAAGCATAGAAAATAAAAATTAATTTACAAAATTACTGCAAAACAAAAACAAAAACCCAAGTAAGGAAAAGAGGCAAAAAAAAAAAAAACACAAGGCAAACAGCATAAATATAATCAAACAAGGACATAAAGAAACAACAACAACAAAAAACACAAAGAAAACAGAAAAAATCAAAACACTTCAAAACCAAAAAGAATAAAAACAAAAACCCAAACTAGAACAAAAAAGCAAAGAAAACAAAGCAAATAACATAAAAATAAACTCACGAAATGACAAAATGAAATCTAAAAAAGGAAAAGAAAGTAAAAAGCAAACAATAAAAAAAACAAACATACAAAAAAAAAAAAAATCCAGAAAACAAAAAAAGAAGAAAGCAACCAATCAAACAAAAGTACCGTAAAACCAAAACAATGAAAACTAATTATAGGAGGATCCTTTTGTCTTTTTAGGTGTCTGTGGTCCTCTGCTAGTGTTCAGTAGTTCCTCTGAGTGAATTGTTCCACTTGTAGATGTATCTTTGATGTACTTGTGGGAAGAACTTAACCCCAGGTTTTCCTATTCCACCATCTTGACTGCTCCATCTTCAAACTGACAGCCGTTCCTGGCTGCAAATGGGGCTTTAGCTGGGGAGGTCCCTCCCAAGAATGGTGGCCTTGTGGCTGTGGGCAGCGTTGGGGGTTGCACTGCTCTCCTCTCAGGTTCTTGGACAGCTTAGTGACAGCAGAGGGAAGAGACACTGAGCCAGGATTTTCAGTCCTGCAGGGACCAGGGCTCCAAGCCTGGCAGCAGGGACGGGGCCACTTGGTCCTTAGTCATTCAGGAAGGGATGTGGGGGCACCTGGGAGGAAGCTCCCAAGAGCACGGTGCAGTGCCTTGCCTCAAGGGGCATCCTGGAGGGGCATTCCAGGCATGGGGGTGAGGCCACCCTCTGTGACCACAGCCCCAGCCAAACAATACCTAAATGTCAGAGTTTGGAGCAGAGAAAGGCTTGTTGCAGAGCCATGCAAAGAGATGGTTGGCTTATACACCCTAAAACCTCTTTGTTGTTATTCTTTACAATTTTTTAGGTGAATTGCCAACTTCAGTTTTTTCCAGAAAATCCATTTTTCAATGAATGAGCTCAATCCCTATTGAGTTTCTGAAAGTGTGATTTTGCTACAATTTTGACCAAGATATCAAAAGTGTATTCTGTTGGGTGATTTGCAGAGCAATTGAAGTGCTAGTTACCTGTTACTGCTCTGACCTAATAGATTATTTCTGTTAACCAGCGGTCAGCTTTTAAGTGAAGTTGTTACACCCTTGTAACCTATAAATATGTATTGAATGATTGAAGTTCTGACCTTCGTATGATACTAGAGATGAACTGTGATCATATTTTCCAAACAAAGACATGGTAATCAAAGATTTTTCTGATTTATGAATTTTTTCATATGAAGATATAAATATGAAGATATATGGAGATATAAAAAGTACCAACTTAATAAACATTTATCAAATTGCATTTTTCAAAAAAGAGCAAAATGAAATGTGGGTGAGATTGTTTCAGAAATTCTGGACTTTGTGTATGTGTAACCTCATAGGATGGTTGTGGAAATTAAAAGAGAAGAGTTATGCTTCTTTACAAATATCAGGGATTATATGTTCCTGCCACATTGTTCTGTTGATGGGATATGACTTTTCAGTTGACATATATTATAATTTCAGTAATGTGTTTTTTTCCATTTATACTTGCTCTTTAATAGAAAAAGGCTTAAACACATTGGTTTTAAGTTTCCTTGTCCATCTCTTCCTTTTGCCTCACTTTTAAGAATATCTATGTTCTGTAAATAAAATTTAAGTGAATCAAAAGTATTGATACTTAAAGGAGTCCATTCTTAAGTCTTTTAAAAAGAGTATTTGAAAACAGTTTGAATCATCATCTTTAAATTACTTATTTTCTGAGTTGGTGGGTAAGTAAGTTACAGGGCAAGAAGATCTACCTCTACATTGATCCCTCAATGGTGTCAATGATTCTTAAGTCCTCTCACTTCCAATCTCACTGAACAGTATCTATCAAAGTGCCCAAACCTAATGCTGATGCTTTGAGACAAAGAAGCCATTTAGATAGACAGAGGAATGTTGACTTCTGTTTCTGAAAATTTTGTTTTGGGGAAATGTGGTGAATTACAGGGGAATAGACAGGTCAGTCCTGAAGGAAGTTCTTAGCAATTTTTTTGAGGACAATTATTTATTTTAAACTTAAGGGGAAAAAATGTGGAATAGAACCATTTGAGTGTTAGAACTATAAAGGGACCTTGAAAACCTTCTAGTACAGGCTCTTCATTTTACAAAAGTCCTTTTGTGCATGCTGCAGTAGTGGTAGCAAATTTTTCTTTCTCTAACTCCATTCCTACTCATCTACTCTTTGGAACTTTAGTTCACCCCCACTAACCTAGCCCCACAGTTCTTCTTGTCTCACTTGTGCTTTGCAAACTCATCTTCTTAGTTATACAATCTGGCACTGGACATTTCCTTCCTTTATTATTGCTGGGATCATTGTACTGGGGCTAGGAACCTCTTAAATTTAGACATGTATTCAAGGAACATGAAATCAGGCTAGGTGCTATATATGGGGCAATGTACTTTTATCTCATTCAGTCATTATTCTAATTCTGTGAATGATGGATATTATTATTTCCTTTTTTTAAATTAGAAAACAGAGCCACAGAGTGTTGTAAGTGGCCAAGTTGAGACTTAACTCTAGGTCTGTTGGGTTAAGGCTGAACTTCAGGGAATGGGGACTTGTTTTACATGAGATGTTAAAGACAACAGCGACTTGTACTTCTCTTTTCATCACTGACATTGACTTAGTTCTTCTAACCTTAACTCTTCTCTTGAGTTCCTTTCCAATTGCTAATTTTTCTCTTTTACTGGGTGGTAAGCTGCTTTTGTGGGCTTTTCTAGTGGCTCAGATGGTAAAGAATATGCCTGCAATGCAGGAGACCTGGGTTCAATTCCTGGGTCAGGAAGATCCCTTGGAGAAGGGAATGGCTACCCATTCCAGTATTCTTGCCTGGAGAATTCCATGGACAGAGAAGCCTGGCAGGCTATACAGTCCATGGGGTCGGAAAGAATCACACAAGACTGAACGACTAACACTTTTACTTTCATTTTTCAAGCTGCTTTTTAATCTAACAGGTTCCTTCTTTATTGCCTTATGTACAGTTTTCTGGGTGAATAATTATTTTCAAAGTAATTAGAAAATCTATTATCTATGTATATGAAAATGGATTTTATGTTTATGTCTAAAAATATATGGTTAGAAACCATGGTTGAGGAAACTGAATGGTACAATCTTTGCTGAAGATATAGATGGTTAAGAAAATTTTTTTCCTATAAATTAGCCACAGAAAGTTGGGTTGTTCTCAATGCAGAGTTTGTGGGAACTCAATTGCTGTCTATGTTCCCAAATGGCCAAATGGGATCTTGTCCAGAAAAAAACCCAACATTAAAGCAATGTAATGGATTTAGGGAGGCAAACAAGAGTCCCTTTTAAGGACCAGCTCTGATTTATGTTATTCTTCAGACACCCAGTCTAGCAACTTAGAGGAAACAAATTTCTTTTAGTCCTAGCCTATGCCTCCTGTCTCTCTGAAATATGGCTTCTGTCAATTTTGTTCTGCCACAAGAGGGCAGCAAAGGAATAGATGAATATTTACCTCTGCTTTCTGGAATGATAGGTAAGTACGTTGGTAGAGAGATAATTATTTTAAAATATGTATAAATATAAATATAGATTTATACTTTATGGATTTATATTTTATATATCTTAAAATATGTCTTTATGTATCTATCTATACATATACATATAGATAAAAAACACACACATGTACACACATGGAGAGAGAGAATCTAATTAAGCCAGGTTTATACATCATTGCCTTTAAATCCCGAAATGATAGAGTTAAGATAAAAGCTATTAAAAATAACATTTGTATTAGTATGTACATATGAGG
>SJYT01072948.1:16397-82389 GCA_006410635.1 Cephalophus harveyi | reverse complement strand
GATTGAGAAATTTCAAATATGTTTATCAGTCATAGTGAATCTTTGAAAACACAGCTTTAAGTTTTCAATTCTTACTAAATCAAGAAGATCTTCACACACTTCCCAAAAGCCTAATTCTCTTAGCTTTGAAGTGAGTTCAGGACCTGTTTGAAGTGAATAAGCATGTCCAAACCTGATGAGATAGTGTGATAAGTGTAGGATACAGCTGTAAGCTGGGGTTTACCCCTCAGTGTTCAGAGAGCTGAAACCTTCCTCATGAGTCATCCTTTTGATTCTTGTCGTCCTAAGAATTATTGTCAAGATTCAGTAAAAGGTGGGAATACCCTCTCCCTTCCTTTTCCTGTCTTCAGCTGGCACTGAAACAAAAGTCACAATAGTACAAATAATAGTTGGCATTTATCTAGATTTTGCTACTAGTGCCACTACTACTTGTGCCACTGGATGTGCTGAAATTTTGGTATTCAACATCTTCAGTGTCTCATTGAATTCTCATAACTTTTATGAGGTATTTCCTTATTTTACTTACAGGTAACTGAGACCTGAAGGGATTAAATTTGTTATGGATTTCAAAGTCAATCATCTGTTTTTATTGTATTTTTGGTGACTTCTGATTTGCTTGTGTGTGTGTGTGTGTGAGAGAGAGAGAGAGAGAGAGAGAGAGAGAGATACTGAGAGAATTAATATATAATCAGAGATTTTTGAGAATTTAATAAGATCTCCCAAAATCATATAGCCCATTCCCCTCAGTGGCCAATGATTTTCCCATATCATATACTTTTGTCTTTGCTATTCTCCTTTGGGTGGTCTGAATCTCAGGTTTGAACATCAGAGTCTGAATAAGACTGGGGCCACTGTGCTAGAGGGTCAGATAGGTATAATTTGGCAGCTAGACATGAAGCAGACTGAGGTTCCTCAGTCTGGTGACACTACCTGTAGGAATTTCAGAAATCAAGTATCAGTGGAGGAGCATTGAGATTGGGTGAACATTTTCTTTGCTCTGAGATTTTGGGACTAATGGCTGTCACTGCTATTTTGGGATTAAGACTGAAAACTGAAAATGCCTAGCCCACATCTATAGGTTTTCCAAATAACCATAAAGATGAGAGTATTATGGAAATAATGGAAAATAACTTTGGAAGCAGATGACCTTGAGGCTGAATCCCAGCTCCAATATTTGCTAGCCAGGTAGTCTTCAACAAGCCAGTCTACCTCCCTGAAACTTGTTTCCTTCATTTTAAAATTGNTTTCCAAATAACCATAAAGATGAGAGTATTATGGAAATAATGGAAAATAACTTTGGAAGCAGATGACCTTGAGGCTGAATCCCAGCTCCAATATTTGCTAGCCAGGTAGTCTTCAACAAGCCAGTCTACCTCCCTGAAACTTGTTTCCTTCATTTTAAAATTGGGACTAATAATTAAACTTACCTCACTCAGTTGTTGGGAAGGTTCAATGAGATAAATATATCAAGTACTTTGTACATAGTATTGCCCACTAAATGCTACTGGGTTAGCCAAAAAGTTTATTTGGGTTTTTCCCTAATATCTAACAGAAAAGCTCAAATGAACTTTATAGTCAACCCAATAATACCTTCCCATCCTTTTACTATATTGATAGGAAACTAACTTTATCTCAGTGATGACACTCTTCCATAATCTACGGTATAAACTAAGTAGTCAAAGTGGTACTTTTTAGAAGTCCTTAGATCATTGTCTAGGTTGTCTAGGTTGGTCATAACTTTTCTTCCAAGGAGTGAAGTGAACTGAAGTGAAGTCGCTCAGTCGTGTCCGACTCTTTGCTACCCCATGGACTGTAGCCCACCAGGCTCCTCAGTCCATGGGATTTTCCAGGCAAGAGTCCTGGAGTCGGTTGCCATTTCCTTCTCCAGGGGATTTTCCCGACCCAGGAATTGAACTCGGGTCCCCCACATTGCAGGCAGATGCTTTACCATCTGGTTTTCTTCCAAGGAATAAGTATCTCTTAATCTCATGGCTGCAGTCACCATCTGCAGTGATTTGGGAGCCAAAAAAATAAAGTCTGTCACTGTTTCCACTGTTTCTCCATCTACTTGCCATGAAATGATGGGATCAGATGCCATGATCTTAGTTTTCTGAATGTTGAGTTTTAAGCCAACTTTTTCACTTACCTCTTTCACTTTCACCAAGAGGCTCTTTAGTTCTTCACTTTCTGCCATAAGGGTGGTGTCATCTGCATGTCTGAAGTTATTGATATTTCTCCCAGCAATCTTGATTCCATCTTGTGCTTCATCCAGCCCAGCAATTCTCATGATGTACTCTGCACATAAGTTAAATAAGCAGGGTGACAATATACAGCCTTGACATACTCCTTTCCCTATTTGGAACCAGTCTGTTGTTCCATGTCCAGTTCTAACTGTTGCTTCCTGACCTGCACACAGATTTCTCAAGAGGCAGGTCAAGTTGCCTGGTATTCCTATCTCTTTCAGAATGTTCCACAGTTTATTGTGATCCACACAGTCAAAGACTTTGGCACAGTCAATAAAGCAGAAATAGATGTTTTTCTGGAACTCTCTTGCTTTTTCCATGATCCAGCAAATGCTGGCAATTTGTTCTCTGATTCCTCTGCCTTTTCTAAATCCAGCTTGAACATTTGGAAGTTCACGGTTCGTGTACTGTTGAAGCCTAGACAGCATATTAAAAAGCAGCAACATTACTTTGCCAACAAAGGTCCGTCTAGTCAAAGCTATGGTTTTTCAAGTAGTCATGTATGGATGTGAGAGTTGGACTATAAAGAAAGCTGAGTGCTGAAGAATTGATGCTTTTGAACTGTCATGTTGGAGAAGACTTTTGAGAGTCCCTTGGACTGCAAGGAGATCCAACCAGTCCATCCTAAAGGAAATCAGTCGTGAATATTCTTTGGAAGGACGGATGCTGAAGCTGAAACTCCAAAACTTTGGCCACCTGATGCGAAGAACTGACTCATTTGAAAAGACCCTGATGCTGGGAAAGACTGAAGGCAGGAGGAGAAGGGAACGACAGAGGATAAGATGGTTGGATGACATCACCGACTCAATGGACATGAGTTTGAGTAAACTCCAGGAGTTGGTGATGGACAGGGAGGCCTGGCGAGCTGCATTCCATGGGGTCACAAAGAGTTGGACACGACTGGGTGACTGAACTGAACTGAGATCATTGTTAATTCATAGTTGTTAAATGATGCAGAACTCTTCACTTCCCTAGTCTAAAGGTATTGTAAGTAGGTCTTAAGAGAAAATTCCACTTGAAATCTGCCATTGCATTCTTAGTAGAACACATAAATCCTTGCCAAGTGGATGGAGGTGTCCTTAGCAGATTCTGACAATTCTTTCCTAAGTATCCTCTTCCCAAGGCAACTGGAAGGGGAATGGACTGACAGAGCATGGATTATAGACATGTTAGATACAATCAGCAGAAGTATAAAACAGTTTCACAAAGGAGGTACTGTGTTTTAAGGGGATAGAGCACTAGATTGAGGATTAGAATTTTGGGGTTCTAATCAAAGTTTTACCACCTACTAGCTTTGGAGACATGAGCAAACTGCTTCCTCTCTTTGGACATCAGTTTTACCTTAAGTATGTTGTATGGGTCATGTGTCATGTAGAAGAACCTTAAAGTCTATATGTTGCAGAGACCAAAGACAAGCCTGGTGACAGCCCTCTTTAAAAACTTTTGGCTCTTAGTAACAACAGACATGATATTTTCAAAGTTCTCTGCAAACTCTGAGAGAACTTGTTGACACACTTAATGTTTAAAGTGGTCTCTGCCAAATGCTAAGAGCTCATTATTTTTTAGCCAATCACCACCTTTGTTTCTAATGAAGTTCAGAGTACAGTTCTTGCTAATATAACGAGATCTCAGAAAGTGCAACACAGCCTCAGCCAGAGTGTAAATGGAGGCTCAGTAGAAAGCTGAGCTTCATCAGGGCCAAGTCTTATATCTTTGATTTATAGAAAGACAAGATGCTTTTTGTACAATCTGATATTTGCAACCCTGAAGCAGCATCTGGGGAGAATCTGGATAGTTACTGAGTTCTGTCAAAATTTCCAAGAATTTAGATGACTGTGGGTCTTATTGCTTTTGGCAATTGAAAAATGATTATCTTATGTTAAATTTCTTTCATGCCTAAAAACTTTGAGGGGATTAATATGTTATCAAATTCAGGCAAGAGTTTCATTAACTCCCTCTACAGTGAAGGTGATACCTCTCCTGCCTGTGCCTTAAAGCCCAACAAATGTTATCATCCAGCTTTAGTCCTCAGGAGCCTTCAGGAAAAGGATTTCCAGGAGTTGGTCTCATGATGACCATCCCAGACAATAGCCAAGGCCCAAAAGAGTGAAATAATATCCTTGTATATTGATTTCTCTTAGACTGAGTCTTTAGAATTCAACTCAGCTAACATTCAGGGCCAGCCATGTGCCCAGAAAACAAATATCATTGGTTTGCTCCCAGACTCTGTACTGGTTATTCTCTGGGACTTTTCCCAAAGTCACTATTAAAGACCACAAAATTCTAGGTGTTCTTAACCAGTTTGCAGAAAGCCAAATCAGTTTACCCTCTTTCAGGAGTTTTGCAAGGTGGGAAAATAAGTTTGGCCTGATACTGTTCCCACCCAAGGAATTATTTTTAAACTTAAAATGTTTTCTTTCATGTTATATAGCGGAAAGAATATTAACCTTAATGTCAGACAAATCTAAGTTCATGTCATAGCCCTGCCACTTAGGCTTTCTCCTGCTACTGGTATCACTTCCCTTTTTCAAAGATTGCATGAGATTCAGAGGAGCTAGTTTTGCATCCTCTGCCACCTGGTATTTCACTCCATCCACCCCTATAAGAATGCCCCACACATTATGATTTTCCCATTCTTTTAGAATTTATTTTTTTTATCATCAGAGGGTACATTGTGATTCCTCTCTTAGAACATACTTTTCATGGATACTCAGGAAGTCAATAGGGAATTGAGTAAAACAGAGTTTCTTTTCTTGGGCCTTTCTTAACATTAAAATTGAGTTGTCAAAATTAAGTTCAGAGATCTTGGGCCCATCATCTCTTCTTCTTCCTCTCTTAAGAGAAACTATGGATATTTGCCAGGTTTTCATTCCCAAGACACTAGTTATATCTGTAGTTTGTAGTCCTCCTTCAAAGAACTAATGATACAAATTAAATTTCATAAATCCTAAATTCTTATCACATACCAGGCAAAGTTTTTGGCACTGAAGATAGATATACTTGTGAATAAAACAAAGGCCTTTATTTCATGGGTCTTGTATTCTATTGGGAAGTGACAGATGATAAACAATTCAATATATTATCAGATGGTGGTAAGTGCTGTGAATAACAAAGTAAAGGATGGTTATCTGTGGTTACCTTGTAGAAGGTGGTATTAATATGATTCATAGGCAGAAAACTGAATAAAGAGTGGATAGCCTGAGAAAGAGCAGTTCCAAGAATAGTAAACAGTGAATGCAAAGTTCATGAGGCAGAATTGTCCTTGGCATGTTGAACAGCAATGAGGCTAAACTGGCTAAGGTTGAATGAGCAAGGAGGGCAAATTTACTCCATTTCTTTTACCAAAGGGAATAGCAGTAACATATAGGTTAAAGCTCATCATTTAAAAATAGATCTGATGCTGGGCTTTTTGAGGGCCCACAGAACAGAGAGAGAGGTAAATGGATTCTTCCTACCACAGTAATTGCCAGTATTTCCACATTAAAGCTTGGCTTCAAGGTTTACATCTGTAGGCCAGCTTTAGGGAGAATGTTGCAATCCATGTTGACTCTAGGTTTATCCAGACCATGTTTTAATTTTAGAAAGGACACACAACAGGAAGTATCCCCTCGGCTTTTCTAGACTTTTCTCATTTAGAAAGACTGGTTTTAAGCCTACTGAGCAACTTCTCTGAGCCCGGCCCAAGGGCACATTGGCAGAACTTATCTCAAAACTTTCCCAACCAATGTCTCAGTCTAACTGAAGGAGACAGAGCCTATAGATAGCAGCCTGTCCAGGTGGATTTGCTGGCTTTCATTGCAAACCCTAAAAAGTAGTGATCCCATATCCTTCTTGGGGTCTGGGTAGCTCTTTGAAAATGAGCAGTCTGTGAGGAAGGAGTTTTGCCAATGAGAAACAAATAACTGCTATCACTAGAGGAAATAAATAAAATAACTTAATCTGGCAGAGACTTCAAAGAGCCATCAAGTCCACAACTTCTGATTTGCATAGCACATAACCACTTCACCCCTTATTGCTTTAGTCTCAACCTCCCTCTGTCCCCTATTCCTTCCCCCCTCCATCTCACCTCTCCATCCCTCTCTCCCTGCTTCTCCCCAAGGAAACATGAGTTTAAGTCATTTTTAGGGTTGCGGTAGTTACCATCTATAGAGTGCTTAACATGTTCCAGACTAGGCTCTTTACATTTATTTTCTCATTCAGTCATCACAACCACCATATGAGGTAGGTGGTTATAGTGATTATTATCACTATTTAGGAAATTGAGGTTTGCAAAATGCAAACTGAGCTTCACATTTGAGGCACATATAGTTTAAGTACCTTTCCTGAGGTTGCATAGTTAGCAAGTGGCAAAGCATCTACACAGCTGATTCTTGCTCAAAGCTAGTTCTTTAATCTCTGACTTATACTGTCTTTCCCCATTTCCAGTTGGAGAAGAAACAACTGAGAAAAGTCTCTAGTGAATAGGCCTCAAGGGGCCTGGCAGCCAAAACCCATCCATTCATTATAAAAACTGTCACTGAACTGCTTTCTTTTGTCTGGTGTCCTAATAAGGCTCTAGTTTGTAGAGATGAATGAGACAGAAGTCTCTAAGGTCAGGAAGCTCATGATACTGAGAGGGAATTGGGGGGTAATCAGCACTCAGGATACAGTGTAATAAGTAATATGAAGATGTACATCAGATGCTATGGGAGCAAGTGGAAGTAGAACATATCTCTGGCCTGGGAATCAGCTAAGGCTTCCCATAGCCTCAGTACTAACTCATGTTAGTACATGAGTTAAGACACAAAAGTTAAAAGGGGATGAATGAATTAAGGTACAGCCTAACTTCCTGTAATACAAAGAAGAGCAAATTCGGTGACTTAAATAAAAGACAAGTTCATTTTGCTTTCATGCAAAAGTCCAGAGGTAAACAGTCCAAAATTAGTGGAGTAGTTCTGCTATCCTTACTGCTTGGCCTTATCTTTGGGTCCAACGTACCTGTTTCATCAGTCTTCATGAAAGAGAAAGGGAAAGAGAATGGAATGCAGACAAATTCTTTATAAAAACGTGATCCAGAAGTTTGTATAAATCACTTCCTCTTGTATTTTATTGTTTAAAACTTAAGTGCATGGCCTTACCTAGCTTTAAGGGAAGCTGGGACATGTAAGCATGGGTACTCAGCTAAAACTCAATGACTTCTATTAATATTAGTAAAGGAAGAAGGGTGGATGGATATCATAGTATTAAAGTGAAGGTAAGAATAGAGGAAGATGAGATTGGAGATTGTAGTCAGGGGCCAGATTATACAGCACCTTGTTTACTAACTACAGAGTTTGGACTTTGTCTCAAAGATAGTGAGGAGTCACTAAAATATAAGCAGAAGGGTAAGACAATTATGTTTTGAGTTTAGGAAGATCCCTCTATTCATACTTTCATAGACAAATTAAATAAAAGAGTGACATGAGACACAGAGAATAGTTAGAAGACCACTGTAGTAATATTAGAGAGACATGATTAAACTCTGAACAGAAGCAGTGGTATTGAACAGAGAGAATAGATTAGAGAAATATTAAGGAAGTATAACTGATAGAACGTGGTAACTAAATGGATATGGGATGTGAGAGAGAGGGAAGATGCTAGGATAACAATACCCAGATTTCTGGCTTGGACATTAGCATTAAGAAATAAACAATTAAAAGAAAATAAATAGTTTAATTTTAGAAATGTTGAAGTTGAGATGCCTCTGGGATATCCAGATGTCAGTATTCAATAAGCAATTTTATAGATATAAGGAATCCAGGTGAGGGATTATAACACCTGGTGAATCCAGGTGAGGGATTATAACACCCAGTGAAGCAAAGAAATAAGAAAAGACACAATGAGCAAGAAAGATAGAGTCACTGTCTTTCATCCCTCTCCCAAGATTCAGCCCAATGTGGAGAATGACAGTCTTCTTGGGAGAGGAGAATGAAGTGAGCACTTGATTTCACTGTTAAACCCCAGTACCAGCCCACCTCAGCATCAGACCAACTCCTGCAGATAGATGTCTCTCATGGCCCCAGGCTCCCAGTGCTATCAGGCAAACCCAGGCCCTTGCCTTACGCTGTTATCCACCAGCTTCTGTGGCCCCAGGCATTTCCCAAAGTCCAAGAGAGCTCCTGCAGCACCTTGCTACCAAAAGGTTCCTACAAACTCAAGCACTCAAAACACTCAACATTACCCAGCACCTATATCCCCAGACAGCTCCCAAGGCCTGTGTGTGCTCACACAAACCCAGGTTTCTGGCTGACCCCACTGTCAGCCAGCTCTGTCACCAGGCTTCTAGTAGATTCCTGTGAATGCAGATTCCTGGCCCATTCCAGAATGGGTCAGCTCCCACAGACCTAACCTCTAGACCAGCTCACATAGACCGAGGCACCCAGCCTACCTCAATGCCAGGATTTCTCCTATGACTCAGGGTCCAGACAGGCTCCTGTGGACCCAAGCTTCTGGCCAACCTCAGTGCCAGACCAGCACTTGTGGCCTCAGCTTATAGGCTGGCTTCCAGAGAACCATACTCCTGGCCTGCACCATCAACAAGCTGAACCCCATAGACTTAATCTCTAGGCTGGCCCTTGAGGCCCTAGATGACAGGCCGTTTTCATGGCTCTAGGCTCCCAGTGTGCCCAAAGGGCAGACTAACCCCATTACCCTAGGTTCTAGCCCAGTTCCTATGAAATCAAGCTACTGGCCCATCCAGCACCAGAATAGTCCCTGTGGACCCAGATTATAGGCCCACCCCAGTGATTCCTTATCTTGGTCAGCCCCCCTGGACCCAGATCCAGATTCATTCACATGAACCCAAATCATAAGCCTATCACTGCAAACTCAAGTGTTAGGCCTATCCCAGTGAATCCAAGCCCCAGTCCATATACTTGGACCCAGGCACCAGGCTTGCCCTAGTGGATCCAAACACCAAGCTTGCCCACCTGATGACCAAGGCACCAAATTTGACTTCCAAAGAACTCAGGCAGCAAGTCTACCCCAGACACTACCAGATGGCCCACGTAGAATCTCAGGATAAGAATGTGAAGAAAAGGGAAGAACCCTAGTACATTGCTGGTGGGAATGCAAGATGATGCAGCCAATATGGAAGTCAGTGTGGATGTTCCCTAAAAACCTAAAAATAGGATTACCATATGATTCAGCAAGTCCACTCCTGGGTATATATCTGAAAGAAATGAAAACATTAATTTGAAAAGATATATATACCCCAATATTCATCATAGCATTATTTACAGTAGCCAAGATATGAAAGCAACCTAAATGTCCATCGCTGATGAATAAAGCAGCTGTGTGTGGACTATTAGCCATAAAAAAGAATGAAAATCTTGCCATTTGCAACAACATGAATAATTTAGAAAGTATTATCCTAAGTGAAATGTCAGACAAAAACAAATAGTATATGTTACTACTTATATGTGGAATCTAAAAGCTAAAACAATTGAATGAAATAGAACAGAAACAGACTCAGATATAGAGAACAAAAAATGGTTATCAATGTGATGAGGGAAAGAGGGGATAGCAGTATGGGGTAGGGGATTAAGATATATGTAGGGATGGAGCCAAAGCAAAAACAATACCCATTCAATATCTTATAATTACTTTAGAGTATAATCTATAAAAATATTGAATCACTATGTTATATACTTGAAACTTGTATAATATTGTAAATCAACTATGCTTTAATTAAAAAAGATATTCAGTAAACTATAAGAAAACAAAGATAACTAAATGAAATTAGGGACACAAGGCATGAACAAAACAAGTTCAACAAATAAACAGAAAGCATTAAAAAACAAAAACAAAACAGAAATCCTAGAGTTCAAAGAACAATGACTGGACTGAAGAATTCAACAGAGAGCTTCAATATTACAGTCTATCCACAAAAAGAAAGAGTTAGTGAATTAGAAGACAGGTTGTTTGAGATCATCTATTCACGAGAACCTAGATGGGGGAAAAGTGGAAATGGTGACAGACTTTATTTTCTTTGGATCCAAAAATCACTGCAGATAGTGACTGCAGCCACAGAATTAAATTAAAAGATGCTTGCTCCTTGGAAGAAAAGCTATGACAAACCTGGATAGTATATTAAAAAGCAGATATATCACTTTTCCAACAAAGGTCTGTATAGTCAAAGCTATGGCGTTTCCAATAGTTATGGGCGGGTGTTAGAGTTGGACCATAAAGAAGGCTGAGTGCTGAAGAATTGATACTTTTGAGCTGTGCTGAAGAAGACTCTTGAGAATCCTTTGAACAGCAAGAAGGTAAAACCAGTCAATCCTAAAGGAAATAAACCCTGAATATTCCCTGGAAGGACTGAGGCTGAAGTTGAAGCTCCAATATTTTGGCCACCTGATGCAAAGAGCCAACTCACTGGAAAAAACCCTGATGTTGGGAAAGATTGAGGCCAGGAGGAGAAGGGGGTGAGAGAGGATGAGATAAAGATAAAGTTGGATGGCATCATCAACTCAATGGACATGAGTTTGGGCAAACTCAAGGAGATAGTGAAGGACAGGGAAGCCTGGCATGCCGCAGTCCATGGGGTTGCAAAGAGTTGGACATGACTGAGGGACTGAACAACAATATCAATATTCAGGGTAGCAAAAAGAAAAAAATACTGAAAAAGAATGAGTATAGTCTATGTGAATTATGGGGTCCATTAAAAGAAAGAATTTATGAATTGTTGGAGTCTCAGAAGTCCCAGAAGGAGAAGAATGAGAGAAAACTTTTTAAAGAAGTAATGTCTGAGAATTTAAACCTAAGGATAAATTTATGAAGCCAACAGTTATCTCAAAATGTCAACCCAAAACAGTCTTTTCCAAGACACATATAATGAAACAGTTTAAAATCAAAGACAGAATGTTAAAAGCAGCAAGAGAAAAAAAATACCCTCACATATACAGCCATCAAAAGATTTCTCAGCAGAGCCCTTGCAGACCAGAAGAGAGTTGGATGGTATATGCAAAATGCTGAAAAAAAGAAAAACTTCCAACCATGAATATTTTACCCAGCAAAGTCATCTTTCAGAAATGAAGGAAAGATAAAGACTTTACCAAACAAATAAAAGCTGAAGGAGTTTGTCCACACTAGCCCTGCTTTTCGAGAATACTGAAAGGAGTTCTTCAAGCTGAAATGAAAGGATACTAGTTAGTAATGCAAAAATATATGAAAGTATAAAACCTACTGATAAGATAAATATTTTGTCAAATTCAGAATACTCTCATACTGTAATATGGCATTGTGTTAATTATGTAACTCTAATATAAAGGTTAAAGGACAAATATATTAATGATAACTTAGCTACAGTAATTTGTTAATGAATATACAGTATAAAATTGGGTAAGTTGTGATGTCTGAAGCATAAAATATAGAGGGAGATGTAAAATGGTAGGGTCTTGGTATATGATCAAAGATAAGCTGTTATCAGCTTTAAATAGACTTTTATATCTATAGTTTTGTTTATATAAGCCTCATAGTAACCACAAATGCAAAAACCTGTAGTAGATAAAAGATAGAGAGATAAAAGACAAAAGATAGAGAGAAGGAAATCAAAGCATGACATTACAGAAAATGATAAATTCATAAGAATAAAGACAACAAGTGATGAGGAAAGAAATAAGGGAATTTCAAAATAGCCAGAAAATAATTAAGATGGAATTAATAACTCCTTGCCTATCAATAATTACTTTGAATGTAAATGAATTAAATTATCTAATCAAAAGGCAGAGGGACTGCATGGATTAAAAATAGGACCCTACGGTATGCTGCCTAAAAGAAACACTTCAAATTTAAGGAGACACATAGGCTCAAAGTTAAGGGTTGGAAAAGTTATTTCCTGCAAATGGAATCCAAATGAAAGCAGGGATACTTATATCAGACAAAATAAACTTTAAATCAAAAACTGATTAAAGGAGATGAAGAAGGTCATAATTTAATGATAATGTGGTCTATTCATCAAGTTCGGTTCAGTTCAGTCGCTCGGTCATGTCCGACTCTTTGCGACCCCATGAATCGCAGCATGCCAGGCCTCCCTGTCCATCACCAACTCCCGGAGTTCACTCAAACTCACGTCCATCGAGTCGGTGGTGCCATCCAGCCATCTCATCCTCGGTCGTCCCCTTCTCCTCCTGCCCCCAATCCCTCCCAGCATCAGGGTCTTCTCCAGTGAGTCAACTCTGCATGAGGTGGCCAAAGTACTGGACTTTCAGCTTTAGCATCGGTCCTTCCAATGAACACCCCGGGCTGATCTCCTTCAGAATAGACTGGTTGGATCTCCTTGCAGTCCAAGGGTCTCTCAAGAGTCTTCTCCAGCACCACAGTTCAAAAGCATCAATTCTTCGGCACTCAGCTTTCTTCACAGTCCAACTCTCACATCCATACATGACCACAGGAAAAACCATAGCCTTGACTAGACGGACCTTTGTTGGAAAAGTAATGTCTCTGCTTTTGAATATGCTATCTAGGTTGCTCATAACTTTTCTTCCAAGAAGTAAGCATCTTTTAATTTCATGGCTGCAGTCACCATCTGCAGTGATTTTGGAGCCCAAAAAATAAAGTCTGACACTATTTCCACTATTTCCCATGAAGTGATGGGACCAGATGGCATGATCTTCGTTTTCTGAATGTTGAGATGTAAGCCAACTTTTTCACTCTCCTCTTTCACTTTCATCAAGAGGCTTTTTAGTTCTCTTCACTTTCTGCCATAAGGGTGGTGTCATCTGCATATCTGAGGTTATTGATATTTCTCCCGGCAATCTTGATTCCAGCTTGTGCTTCTTCCAGCCCAGCATTTCTCATGATGTACTCTGCACATAAGTTAAATAAGCAGGGTGACAATATACAGCCTTGACGGACTCCTTTTCCTATTTGGAACCAGTCTGTTGTTCCATGTCCAGTTCTAACTGTAGCTTCCTGACCTGCATATAGGTTTCTCAAGAGGCAGGTCAGGTGGTCTGGTATTCCCATTTCTTTCAGAATTTTCCACAGTTTATTATGATCCAGACAGTCAAAGGCTTTGGCATAGTCAATAAAGCAGAAACAGATGTTTTTTCTGGAACTCTCTTGCTTTTTCCATGATCCAGCAGATGTTGGCAATTTGATCTCTCTTTCCTCTGCCTCTTCTAAAACCAGCTTGATTGTCTGGAAGTTCATGGTTCACGTATTGCTGAAGCCTGGCTTAGAGAATTTTAAGCATTACTTTACTAGCATGTGAGATGAGTGCAATTGTGCGGTAGTTTGAGTATTATATAACAAGTGTACATATGTGTGCACCTAGCATTGCAGCACCTAAATATATTAAGAAAATACTAACAGTTCTGAAGGGAGAAATAAACAATAAAATAATAGTGAAAGACATTAATATTCTACTTTCAAGAATGCATAGATCATTCAGACAGAAATTCAATTAAAGAAACATTGTACCTAAACTATACCTTAGACCAAATGAACTTGAATGACATATACAGAACATTTACCCACCACCAGCAGAATACTCATTCTTCTCACGTGGACATGGAACTTTCTCTAGGATAGATAATGTTAGGTCATAAAATAAGCAAATGTATGAAGATTGAAATCTTATCAAGTATTTTCTGGTCACAATGGTATGAAACTAGAAATCAATAACTGGAAGAAAACAAAAATTTTCCAATATGTGGTAGACAACGCACTTTTGAACAATCAAAGGATCAAGCAAGAAATCAAAAGAGAGAAAGCAAGAAATCAAAAAATATCTAGAAATATGACAATAGAAAAACAACCAATCAAAACATATGAAATGCAGAAAAGGCAATTCTAAGAGGGGACTTTTACAAAACACTACATTTTACATTACATTACATTACATTACACTACATTTACATTAAGACAAGAGAAAGATCACAAATAACCTAACTTAACATCTCAAACAATTGGTAAAAGAACAAACTCAGCCCAAAGTTTGCACAAGGAAGGAAATAACAAAGATCAGAGCATAAAAGAGAGAAATCAATGAAATAGAGAACAGAAAACCAATAGAAAAGATAAATGAAATTATGTTGACTTTTTTAAAAGATAAATAAAACTGAAAACTTTTAACTAGACTAAGAAATAGAGAAGACCTGAATACATAAAATCAGAAATAAACAAAGATACACTACAGAAATAAAAAGGATAATAAGAGACTACTATAAATAAACCTATGCCAACAAATTGGATAACCTAGAAAAATTAGTAAGTTCCTAGAAATACATAACCTAGTGAAACTGAATCATGAAGAAATAGAAAATCTGAACAAATAGTGAGGAGCTTGAATCAGTATTCAGAAATCTTCCAAAGAAGAAAAGCTCAGGTCCAGATTGTTTCATTGGTGAATTCTACCAAACATTAAAAGAAGAATTCATGTCAATTATTCTCAGTTAAAAACGTTGAGAGAGAACACTCCCAAACTCATTTTATGAGGCCAACATTACCATGATGCCAAAGCCAGTTTCAGTTCAGTTCAGTCACTCAGTAGTGTCCGACTCTTTGTGACCCCATGAATCACAGCACGCCAGGCCTCCCTGTCCATCACCAACTCCCGGAGTTCACTCAGATTCATGTGCATCGAGTCAGTGATGCCATCCAGCCATCTCTTCCTTGGTCGTCCCCTTCTCCTCCTGCCCCCAATCCCTCCCAGCATCAGAGTCTTTTCCAATGACTCAACTCTTCGCATGAGGTGGCCAAAGTACTGGAGTTTCAGCTTTAGCATCATTCCTTCCAAAGAAATCCCAGGGTTGATCTCCTTCAGAATGGACTGGTTGGATCTCCTTGCAGTCCCAGGGACTCTCAAGAGTCTTCTCCAATACCACAATTCAAAAGCATCAATTCTTAGGCGCTCAGCCTTCTTCACAGTCTGACTTCCACATCCATATATGACTACTGGAAAAACCATAGCCTTGACTAGACGGACCTTAGTCAGCAAAGTAATGTCTCTGCTTTTGAATATACTATCTAGGTTGGTCATAACTTTTCTTCCAAGGAGTAAGCGTCTTTTAATTTCGAGGCTGCAATCACCATCTGCAGTGGTCTATTAAAAAAAAAAAAAGGAAGTGGAGAAGGGGGAAAGAGGAAGGAGGAAAAGAAAGTTATAGGCCACAGGCCAATATACCTGATGAATATAGAAAGCATAAATTCTCTACAAAATACTAGCATACTTAATTGAACAGCACTTTAAAAGAATCATAGACTATTATCAAGTGGAATTCATCCCTGGGATGCAAGGATGCTTCAACATATGAAAATCAATAATTAATAGAATGAAAAATAAAATTCTCAATAGATGCATAAAATACATTTGCCAAAATTAAATATCCTTTTGTGATAAATACTCTCAACAAATTTGGTATGGAAAGAACAGACCTCAACATTACTAAGACCATATAGGAAAAGCCCACAACTAACATCATCCATTCAATTCAGTGTCTCAGTCATGTCTAACTCTTTGTGACCCCATGAACTGCAGCATGCCAGGTTTCCCTGTTCATCATCAGCTCCTGGAGATCACTCAAACTCATGTCCATTGAGTCAGTGATGCCATCCTACCATCTCATCCTCTGTCATCCCCTTCTCCTCATGACTTCAATCTTTCCCATCATCAGGGTCTTTGCAAATGAGTCAGCTCTTTACATCAGGTGGCCAAAGTACTGGAGTTTCAGCATCAGTCCTTCCAATGAATACTCA
The DNA here is from genome assembly GCA_006410635.1 of Cephalophus harveyi. Taxonomy (NCBI): domain Eukaryota; kingdom Metazoa; phylum Chordata; class Mammalia; order Artiodactyla; family Bovidae; genus Cephalophus; species Cephalophus harveyi. The sequence goes on along the minus strand of SJYT01072948.1, from coordinate 66,427 downwards.
GGACTGACTTTCTTTAGAATTGACTGGCAAGGTAGACAACTGTTGCTAAGATCAGGAACAAGATAAGAATATTCATTGTAACCACTCCTATTCAATACAGTATTGCAGTCCTAGCCAGAGCAATTGAGCAAGAAAAAGAAATAAAATACACCAAAATTAGAATGGGCTACTGGGGAGTTTGAGGGAGAATGGATACATGTGTATGTCTGGTTGAGTTCCTTTGAAATCCAGCTGAAACTATCACAACATTGTTAATTGGCTATACTTAAATACAAATATAAGAAGTTTAAAAAGAAATAGCTATGAATAATTTATTTCTGATAATTTTTATCAGACACAAGACATTAATTTTACATTCTTGAATTCTGGCTATTTTTTAATTACTATAGGTAATATTCTTGAGCTTTTTCTGGGGTACAGTTGTTACCCAAATATAGCTTGATATTTACAAGTATTTCCTTTAAACTTAAGCAGGAAAAGAATAGTATTTAGTCATGTTAATTTTTCTTTGTGAATGAGGCAAAACTTGGCTATGTACTCTACTCAGTGCTCTGTGAATTATTTAATAGTTCACTGTGACTGATGAGAACAGGAACTCTTCCAGCCACTGTGTTTCCCTTTAATTTTGTCCTGTGGTTCTTGCCTTACACATATGTATTGATCAGTGTGCAGCTAAATTCTTAAAGAGGACGCCTGAAGATCTCCAGAGTTCTCTGTGCAGATCTTCTGTCTGCACAGGTACTCTGCCCTGAAAACTCTCACTTCCTTGCTCTTCTCATACTTACAACTCAATGTCTTCAGTTTATGGAGACTGCTGGGCTCTTCTGGGTTCCTTGTCTTGTAGTATGGCCTGAAGAATCTTTCCAGGCTTTATGCTGGGACAATCATGGAGTTCACTTCATTAAATTTTTCCTCTCTTATGGGTCACTGTCCTTCATTGCCAGATTTCAAATGCCCTAATAATGATCAGAATCATTATTACATTTTTTTCTAGCTTTTTAATCGTTCCATGCTGATGATATAAATCTAGGCCTTTTTACCCTATTTTGGCTGGAAGGGAAAGTGGCTGTCATGTTATTTTCAGAGGACAATTTGGCCTTTTATATCATAATTTTAAATGTGTTAGTTTTTAGGCCCAGCAATTCTAGTCACTCTTCTAACTTCTGGAGATACAACAGTGAACATGATGATATACATTAATATAGTATACAATCAAGTAGAGAGGCAGATAACCAAAAGCTAAATAAGTACAATATATGGTGTTAAAAGACCCTGATGCTGGAAAAGTTTGAAGACAAAAGGAGAGGAGGGAGGCAGATAATGAGATGGTTAGATAGCATCACCGACTCAATGTACATGAACTTGAGCCAACTCTGGGAGATAGTGGAGGACAGGGAAGCCTGGCGTGCTGCAGTCCATGGGGTTGCAAAGAGTTGGACATGACTTAGCAACTGAACAACAACAGCAGTGTTAGAAAGTGATAAGAAAATAAGTTAAATAGAGATGGGGGATAGAAAGCACAACAGAGGGAAGCATGTCAAAATTTTGATACAGTTATTTGCAGGGACTCCCTGAGAGGAGTGTATTTGATCATTAATACTACTGAAATCAAGAGCACAAGCTAAGGATATGGTTACCTGGAAGAAGCACACTCCAGGTAGATGAAACATTCAGTGCAAAGTCCCTGGTGCACTTGATAAATAACAAGGGATATTTGTAACAACTACTACATCTGCTTAAGATGATCACAAAATGGTAGCTATTTAGAATATTATTACTAATGATGACACCAGAAATATGACCTAAAAGTATATGGCCTCAAAGCTCATCTGCTTGCTACTATGTCATATTCTTTTTTCCCTATTCCATGAGATACTGAAACATGTACTGCCTTATGGTTCTTATTACTTTGTTCTCTATCATTGTGCAGCTTTCACACAGGCTTGCCTTGTGTTCCCAATCATGTAAGTTCTGTGTCTATGCAAACTATGTTGATTCTTGCCTGATAGAATGTTGGGCTATGACAGTATTTTGCATAAATCATTGGGATTGATTTTATTATTGCAATGGAACCAGTTCCCTTCCTCCATCATCACGTATGTGTGTCTTTCCAAACTGTGTTCACTCTGGCCAAAAGGTCATTCTCCTCAGGGGTAGGAAGATCCTTAAGTACATATGAGACACTATATACAAATTCTAATCACAGCTCCTCCCTCAATTATCCAGCAGTTATCATAACTTCAAGGAATTTTGTTTTTATCCTTTCTCTTTTGAATAAGTAATGCAAACATGGTTTGAAAATTTTTAAAGATCAAAATGATATAGGAGTGAAAAATAAGTTTCCTCCATCCTTCCCTGAGCCATTCATTATTCTTGTCTTGTGCAAACAATGTAATCAGTTTCTTGGTATCTTTTCAGAAATATTGAATGCATGTGGGTATTTTTAATCCTTCTTCACACCCTACCTCTACCCATACAATGTACTTTGACTACCTTTCCACTTGGTTCTCAACACATCTTGTGATAGGTGGTGCTCCCTGCAATTTACAGATGAAGAAGCTAAGGCTCAGAGATGGGAGGTGAATTTTTAATGAGTTTTGCTTGGAAACCTTTTTTACAGTTTTTGTTGGGATAAGCTTTTGTACAGTTTCCCAGGCAGTAAGTGGAAAATTCAGGACTGATGTTGCACAATTCTTTTAATAATAATTTAATTGGTTTTGTTCAGTGAATATGTGTCATGCAGCAATAGAAGAGTACACTCCTGATGTTGCCGTTTTTGTCTGCATTCTTTCCTCCACACTGAGAAATCCCAGGTCCTGTACCTCAAACATGGTGGGAAATCTCTACTTGCTGGTGGTTAGAGTGTTTAAGAAAATATCCCCAATTCCTTTAGTAATATTAGAATTTCTATGGCAGACACTAGATGTAATGCTGATGGGCATCAACTGGTAGTTAGCATTAGGAATACAAAAAGTTGACCTTTCTAATTGTTTTCTGGAAATACTCCCCTTCTACAGATCTATTCAGGTCCACCTGAGGAAAGTACTGCACCCCCAGTGCCTCCACCTCGAGTAACAGCAAGAAGACACAAACCAATTACAATTTCGAAGCGCTTGCTGCGGGAAAGGACAGTTTTCTATACTTCTTCCCTGGATGAAAGTGAAGGTCAGTATTAAAGTTTACCCTTATCTTCTTAATAGTGACTGGAGATAAAAAGTATATTGAAAAGCAGAGGTGGAGGCATAATCATTTTTTTTTCCATGTAAAGGTAGACTTTTTCTGGGTCCTGAGCCAGGAAAGGCAAGGTTTGTAAAATTTGTGCCCAAAAAGTGAATTACTCTTTTGGCAGTGGATAGGACAGAGATGAACCCATCCTAATCAATTTACAGATGAATCTGTAAAATCATTTTCCCTTAGCAGATCAGTGGAAGATAAAGATGTTCTTAAATCTGTACCTCAATACATTGAAATAGGTAAGCAATGTGTTTTCTGAATATTCTGAGATTTTAAATAAAATTCTGCTAACCCAGGGGACAGATGGCTTAACAACAGTTTCTAGTGCTTGTCCCTTCATAATAACGTGAATGAATTCAAACAACTATCTATGCAATAAAATTTCTTCAATGAGAGCTATGGAATCCATATGACAGATAAGAATACCTGGGTGGAGTACAGAAATAAGAAAAAGTGCATTGCAGATGCTAGAAATTACACTTTCATATTACCCATGTCACCCTTCCCCAAAGCTCACACTATGTAGTCCAGGGAGAGATCCCCTCCACATAGAGAAAGGAGAGTGAGAGGAGCAATCAACTTTACCTTGGACTGCAGCACCAGGCCCACCCCAGTAAACTCAAGCACCAACTCATCCCCCTATTTTCCAGACTCCAGGCCAGCCTCTACACAGCTAGGCTCTAGACCTGCCCCAGTACTAGGCCATTCCATGTGGTCTCAGGCTCTAAGCCTGCCCCTAAAGACCCAGTATCCAGGGCCAACATGCCAAGCTGGCCCTGTGGCTCTAATCACCAGGATGTAACCACAGCTCAGCTTCTAGTCCAGTCTTCTGTGGACCAAGCCTCCAGGTCTGTCTCAGTGCCAGGCTAGCCCTCTGGGCCTAGACTTCAAGATCCAGGCTGATCCCCTGCAGATCCAGGCTGAAAGCTTGCCCATTCACTGACCCAGGCATCAGATCAGCCTACTCAAGGACTCCAGCAGCAAGCTCACCTGTGGAGCCTGCCAGGTGGCCTGGTTGTGCTGATGGATAAAAGGCTTTCCTCACCAAAGCCAATCTATAAAGACTGGAAGATGTGCGTAGTTCTTCAAATAGGGAAACACCAACTAAAGGCCACCAGGATGAGGATTAATCAGGGAAACATGACACCACCAAAGGGACAAAATAAGGCACATGAACTGGTCCTAATGAAATGGATATCTATGAACTGTCTGAAAGGAATTCCAAATAACCATCTTAAAGAAGCTCAGTGAACTACAAGAGAACTCAGACAACCAAACAAAATCAGGAAAATGATGCATGAGAAGTTCAAGAAAGTCATGGAAATTATAAAAAAGAACCAAAAAGAAATTCTGGAACTGATGAGAAGAAAGAATCACTGCATTGAAAGACAAGTCACTTAAAATTACCCAGTCAGAGGAAAAAAAGGAAAAAATATTATAAAAGAGACTAATGGGACACCATATACAAACCAATATACACATATGGGAGGGAGTCTCAGAAGGAGCATGGAAAGTAAAAGGGGCACAAAGCTTATTTAAAGAAATAATGACCAAAAAATTCTTAAATCTGGAGGAGGAGATGAAAACCTGGATCTTTGAAGCCCAAAGCAATGCAAATAAATTAAACATAAAGGGATTTTAGCCAGAAACATTTTTATAAAATTCTCAAAATTCCAAGATGAAGAGAATTTTGAACATACCATGAGAAAAGCAAATCATCAAATAAAAGGAAACTCTGATAATACTATTAGCAGATTCCTCGTCTAAAACCTTGCAGGCCAGGAGAAAGTGGGATGATATCTTCACGGTACTGAAAGGAAATAACTTCCAATCGGGAATACCATATTAGACAAAGTAACCCTTCAGAAATGAGGAGAGGGAAAACTTCTCCAGACAAACAAACCTGAAGGAATTGATCACCAATAGACTTGGTTCAAATGTGTGGGAAAACCAATACAGTATTGTAAAGTAAAATTAAAAATAAATAAATAAAAGATAGCATACTAAGTGAAGTAAGCCAGACAGGGAAAGACAAATATCATATGAAATTTGCTTATATGTAAAATCTCAATAAAGAAACAGATGCAAATGAACATAATTACAAAACAGAAATAGACCCACAGACATAGAAAACAAACCTATGATAACCAAAGGGGAAAGTGGAGGAGGGATAAATTAGGATGTTGGGATTAACACATACACATTACTGTATATAAAATAGATATATGTGTTGATGTATGGCCAAAAAATCAAAATGTTGTAATTATCCTTTAGTTAAAATATATTTAAAAAATAGATAGCCAGTAAGGACCTACTGTATAACACAAGAAAGTGCACTCAGTCTTTTTAATAAGCTATGAGGGAAAAGAATCTAAAAAAGTAATCTAAAAAAGTATATATATATATATATATATATAGAGAGAGAGAGAGAGAGAAGAGTCAAGATGGTGGGATAAAAGGACGCAGAATTCATGTCTCTTCACAAGTACATCAGGAATACATCTACAAATATAACGATTCTCACAGAGCACCTGCTAAACACTAGTGGAAGACTGTGGACAACTAAAAGAAAAGAAAACTGTCCTTGAAACTGGATAGATTGAAAGAAGTGAAAAAAGAAAAGAGGAATCAAAAAAGGGACCAGTAACTCTGGCAGGAAGCTGAAGGTGAGGAGAATAAGTCAAAAAGGAAAAACAAATATCATATATTAATGCATATACACAGAATCTAGAAATATGGTAGTGTTGATCTTTTTGAAGAACAGAAATAAAGACACTGACTTATAGAACAAATGTATGGGAGGAGGAAAAGGGAAGTAGGATGAATTGGGAGACTGGGATTGACACACATACACTGCTATGTGTGAAACAGGTAACTAATGAAAATCTGCTGTATAGCACAGGGAACTCCACTCATTGCTCTAACCTAACTAGGTTAGTGGTAACCTAACTAGGAAGGAAATTTTAACAAAGAGGGGATATGTGAAACATTTGGCAGATTCACTTTGATGTACAGCAGAAACTGATGTAGAAGTGTAAAGGAACTATATTCCAATAAAAAAGAATATATGTAACTGAATCACAGAGCTGTACATCTGAAACTAACATGACATTGTAAATCACCTGTATTTCAATAAAATAAGTAAATAAATCAATAAGACATGCTAAAAGAGGATCAGTCCAGTTCAGTTAAGTCATTCAGTTGTGTCCAACTCTTTGCAGTCCCATGGACTACAGCATGCCAGGCCTCCTTGTCCATCACCAACTCCTGGAGCTTATTCAAACTCATGTCCATTGAGTGGATGATGTCATCTACCATCTCATCCTCTGTCGTCCCCTTCTCCTTCTGCCTTCAATCTCTCCCAGCATCAGGGTCTTTTCAGATGAGTCAGTTCTCCACATCAGGTAGCCAAAGTATTGGAGTTTCAGCTTCAGCATCAGCATCAGACCTTCCAGTAAATATTCAGGACTGATTTCCTTTCAGATGGACTGGTTGGATCTCCTTGCAGTCCCAGGGACTCTCCAGAGTCTTCTCCAACACCACAGTTCAAAAGCATCAATTCTTTGGTGCTCAGCTTTCTTTATATTCCCACTCTCATATCCATACATGACTACTGGAAAAGCCATAGCTTTGACTAGACAGACCTTTGTTGGGAAAGTAATGCCTCTGCTTTTTAACCTGCTGTCTAGGTTGGTCATAACTTTTCTATCAAGGAGGAAGTGTCTTTTAATTTCATGGCTGCAGTCACCATCTGCAGTGATTTTGGAGCCCCCAAAAATAAAGTCTGACACTGTTTCCACTGTTTCCCCATCTATTTCCCATGAAGTGATGGGACCAGATGCCATGATCTTAGTCTTCTGAATTTTGAGTTTTAAGCCAACTTTTTCACTCTCCTCACTTTCATCAAGAGGCTTTTTAGTTCCTCTTCCCTTTCTGCCATAAAGGTGGTGTCATCTGCATATCTCAGGTTATTGATATTTCTTCAGGCAATCTTGATTCCAGCTTGTGCTTCTTCCAGTCCAGCATTTCTCATGATGTACTCTGCATATAAGTTAAATAAGCAGGGTGACAATATACAGCCTTGACGTACTCCTTTTCCTATTTGGAGCCAGTCTGTTGTTCCATGTCCAGTTCTAACTGTTGCTTCCTGACCTGCATACAGATTTCTCAGGAGGCAGGTCAAGTGGCCTGGTATTCCCATGTCTTTCAGAATGTTCCAGTTTGTTGTGATCCACACAGTCAAAGGCTTTGGCATAGTCAATAAAGGAGAAATAGATGTTTTTCTGGAACTCTTTCACTTTCTCAGTGATCCAACGGATGGATGTTGGCAATTTGTCCTCTGGTTCCTCTGCCTTTTCTAAATCCAGTTTGAACATCTGGAAGTTCATGGTTCATGCACTGTTGAAGGCTAGCTTGGAGAAGTTTGAATATTACTTTGCTAGCATGTGAGATGAGTGCAATTGTGCACTGCTTTGAGCATTCTTTGGCATTGCCTTTCTTTGGGACTGGGGCCTCCCTGGTGGCTTAGAGGGTAAAGCATCTGCCTTCAATGCAGAAGACCCAGGTTCGATCCCTGGGTTGGGAAGATCCCCTGGAGATGGAAATGGCAACCCACTCTAGTACTCTTGCCTGGAAAATCCCATGGATGGAGGAGCCTTGTAGGCTACAGTCCATGGGGTCACAAAGAGTCGGACACAACTGAGCGACCACACACGTTCTTTGAGACTGGAATGAAAACTGACCTTTTCCAGTCCTGTGGCCACTGCTGAGTTTTCCAAATTTACTGGCATATTGAGTGTAACACTTTCACAGCATCATCTTTTAGGATTTGAAATAGCTCAACTGGAATTCTGTCACCTCCACTAAGTTTGTTCGTAGTGATGCTTCCTAAGGCCCACTTGACTTTGCATTCCAGGATATCTGGCTCTAGGTGAGTGATCACACCATCTTGATTATCTGGGACATGAAGATCTTTTTTGTATAGTTCTGTGTATTCTTGCCACCTCTTCTTAATATCTTCTGCTTCTGTGCCATTTCTATCCTTTGTTGTGCCCATGTTTGCATGAAATGTTCCCTTGGTATCTCTAATTTTCTTGACATTCTATTGTTTTCCTCTATTTCTTTGCATTGATTGCTGAGGAAGGCTTTATCTCACCTTGGTATTCTTTGGACTCTGCATTCAGTTGGGTTTATCTTTCCTTTCCTCCTTTGCCTTTCACTTCTCTTGTTTTCACAGCTATTTGTAAGGTCTCCTCAGACAACCATTTTGCCTTTTTGTGTTTCTTTTTCTTGGAAATGGTCTTGATCCCTGCCTCCTTTACAATGTCACAAACCTCTGTCCATAGTTCTTCAGACACTCTGTCTATCAGATCTAATCCCTTGAATCTATTTCTCACTTCCATTGTATAATCCTAAGCGATTTGATTTAGGTCATACCTGAATGATCTAGTGGTTTTCCCTACTTTCTTCAATTTAAGTCTGAATTTGGCAATAAGGAGTTCATGATCTGAGCCACAGTCAGCTCCCGGTCTTGGTTTTGCTGACTATATAGAGCTTCTCCATTTTTGCCTGCAAAGAATATGATCAATGTGATTCTGGTATTGACCATCTGGTTATGTCCATGTGTAGAGTCTTCTTTTCTGTTGTTGGAAAAGGATGTTTGCTATGACCAGTGCATTCTCTTGGCAAAACCTATTAGCATTTGCCCTGCTTCATTCTCCACTCCAAGGCCAAATTTGCCTGCTACTCTAGGTATTTCTTGGAGAAGGCAATGACAACCCACTCCAGTACTCTTGCCTGGAAAATCCCATGGACGAGGAGCCTGGTAGGCTGCAGTCCATAGGGTCACGAAGAGTCGGACACGACTGAGCAACTTCACTTTCACTTTCATGCATTGGAGAAGGAAATGGCAACCCACTCCAGTGTTCTTGCCTGGAGAATCCCAGGGACGGGGGAGCCTGGTGAGCTGCCGTCTATGGGGTCGCACAGAGTTGGACACGACTGACGTGACTTAGCAGCAGCAGCAGCCAGGTATTTCTTGACTTCCTAGTTTTGCATTCCAGTCCACTATAATGAAAAGGACTTCTTTTTGGGGTGTTAGTTCTAGAAGATCTTATAGGTCTTCATAGAACCATTCAACTTCAGCTTCTTCAGCATTACTGGTCAGGGCGGACTTGGATTCCTGTGATATTGAATGGTTGCCTTAGAAACAGATCATTCTGTCGTTTTTGAGATTGCATCCAAGTACTGCATTTCAGATTCTTTTGTTGACTATAACAGGTATTCAAGTTGAAATTAATGGACATAAACAATATGAAAACTTTATGTTACTTTGCTAACTTCAAACAAACTGTTATGTTTTATATAAACTTCAAGAAAAAGACTCCAAATATGCAAAGCAATGTTGAGAAAGAAGAGCAAAGTTGAAGATACCACACTTTCTGATTTTAAAATATAATATGAAACTATAGTAACCTATACAGTATATTTCTGGCATAAAAGCAGACATACAGACCAATGAAATAGAATAATGAGCAAGAAAAAGTACACACATTTATGGTCAGTTAACCTTTGACAATGGGGTCAAGATTACACAATGGGAAAGTATAGTCTTTTCAATACATGGTATTGGGGGAAATGGATATCCACATGCAGAGAAACTGGATCCTTATCTCACACAGTGTACAAAGATCAACTCAGAATGGATTAGAGACATAAATGTAAGACCTATAGCTGTAAAACTACCAGAAGAAACGGTAGGGGGAAAGTTACTTGGAATTGTCTCATCTGGGCAGTGATTTGTTTGGATATAACTCAAAAAGTACAAGCAACGAAAGCAGAATAGACACATGTGATTACAGAATGCTAAACAGCTTCTTCACAGCAAAGGAAACAATCAAGAAAGTGAAGAGACAACCTACAGAATTATATGAAGATATTTGCAAACCATATATCTAATAAGGGATTAATGTCCAAAATAAATAAGGAACTCATACTACTCAAGAATTAACCCAATTTTTAAAGGTCAAAGTACCTAAATAGACATTTCTTAGAATATGACATATAAATGGTCAAAAGATACATGGAAAGTTGCTCAACGTCACTGATCACCAAGGAAATGCAAATCAAAACAACAATGAAATATCACCTCACACCTATAAGGATGATTATTACCATAAAATGACAGAAGTGTTGAGAAGAATTTGGAGAAAAGGGAACCCCTTTATATTGTTGGTAGTAATGCAAATTAGTGCAGCTATTATGGAAAACAGTATGTAGGTTTCTCAAAAAATTAAAAATAAACTACCAAATAAATTTGTCAATTGCCTGGTTGAATGTCCAAGGTATGCTCAAACATTCATACAAAGCCCCTTTTTAAAGACTTGGAGTCATATTGGTGCTTGGTGTTTTAAAGTAATCTCTGCCTAATCATTAGCTAACCAAAAAGCTAACTAAGCAGTGTCTTTGATGGCCACACTCGACAAATGATAAAGATTTAACAGAAATGGGTGGGAAAAGTCAGTAAACAAACTGACGACAATAACTAAAACAAATGGCAACAACAACAAATCGGGGAGGAGAGAGAATCTGACTTCCAGAGATGCTATATTACTTAAACTGTCCAGTTTTCAATAAAAATATGAGATATGTAATAAAACAAGAAAGCATGACCCATACCCAAAAAGAAAAACAAAAAACAGTCAGAACATGGCTTCACAAAGACTAACATTTGAATATTTATAGCAGCTTTGTACATACCAGCCAAAAGCTGTAAACAACCTAAATGTTTGTTAAATGACAAATGAACAAATCGGTTGTGGCATATACATACAATGGAGTACTTCTCAGCAATAACACACAGGAATGAACTACTGATACATAAATCATCCCTATCCTCCAGGTATATCAGGTTCTTTCAAGATCTCTAGCATGCCTCATAATCCAGGCCTCTGCACTTGCTATTCCCTTTGCTGGACACTTTCCCCTGCACTCACATGACTGGGTCATTCTCATGCTCCAGGTCCTGAGACCTGGTCCAGGTAAATGCCACCTCTCCAAAAGACCCTCCTTAACCACACCCAAAGTGGCTCTCCTTGGTTGTTTGCCTCTGCCCTTAGTTTGTTTCATTCATGCCACTTACTAATAATTCTTCATATTTTGTGATCATGCTACTTCTTTTTGGTTGCCCATAGAATAATAGTTACCAACTGTGTCAATTAAAAAATAACTCTAGCAGTAATTCTATTTCTGAATGTATATCCAAAGGAAATGAAATTAGTGTATCGAAAAGATATCTGCCCTGTCATGTTCATTGCAGCATTATTTACAATAGCCAAGATATGGAAATATCAAAGTGAAATATCAACAGGTGAATGGATAAAGAAAATGCGAGAGGTACACAGATACTTACTCAGAAACACACAGACACACACACACACACAATGGAATATTATTCAGCTTAGATAAAAAGAAGGAAAGTGTGTAATTTGTGACATGGATGAACCTGAAGGACTTTATGCTAAATGAAATGAACCAAGGACAGAAAGACAAATGCTGCATGATCTCACTTAAATGTGAAATCTAAAAATGTCAAACTCATAGAAGCAGAGAATAGAATGGTGGTTGCCAGAGACTTGGGGGAGAGTGAAATGGGGAGGTGTTGATCAAAGAGTACAAAGGTTCAGTTGTGATGAATACATTCTGGAAATATGATACAACACTGTGATTGTCGGTAATACTATATTGTATACTTGAAGTTTATGAAAAGAGTAGATCTTAACTGTTCTTATCACACATAAAAAAATGGAAACTATGTGAGGTGATTGCTATGTTAATTAGATTGAGTGTGGTACTCATTTAACATATATTCATATATCAAAATATCATATTGTATACCTTAAACATATACAATGTTTGTCAATTTTATCCCAATAAAGTTGGAGAGGAAATCAGCTCATGGATTGAATAAGTACTGTGTTAGGTGGAATTAAGATACCATCCCTGGCCTCAAGGAGTTTATAGGCTAAATGGAAATAGATAATAGACAGATAAACAAATAAATGCCATTGAGTAGAGTAATTGCTAGTATGGAACCTGCACCAATTCTAAATGGGCCTTTCTCCTCAGTACTCTGTGGAGACCATTTCTTGTCAAGATAACCAGCAATCTCCATGTGCTCTTCCACTATTCTTAACATACTCAGCTTGTGAGCAGCATTTCAGTTTACTAATTCTTCCTTCTTGAAACATTTTATTCATTTTGCTTTGAGGACACCAAACTCTCCTTCTGCCTCACTAGACATTCCATCTCAAGTCTCCTCTTGGTTTTCCTTCTCTTCTCAATTTCTGCATGTTGGAAGGTCCCAGAGTTTTGTTTTGTATTTCTCAGTCTGCTTTTCTGTCTATATTTGTTTCCTGCATGATTGCATTGTCTCACAGCTTTAAATATCTTTTAAATATGAGGATGATATCCAAATTTGTATATCTGGGAGTATTATCTTCCTTCTTCCCATCTTAAACTCACTGCACAACAGTTCTCCTTAGATGACTCAAGGAAATCTCCAATTTTAAAATGTACAAATACCCTAGATTGCCTATTCCTCCTCAATCTGGTTTTCCTCTGGTCTCCATCATCTAAGTAATTGGCAATGTTTTTGTTGTTGTTCAGTCACTAAGTCATGCCCATCTCTTCGTGACCCCATGGACTGTTGCATGCCAGGTTCCTCTGTCCTCCACTGTCTCTGGAGTATGCTCAAATTAATGTCCATTGAGTTGGTGACACTATCTTAACTATCTCATCCTCTGCCACCCCCTTCTCCTTTTTTCTTCAGTCTTTCCCAGCATCAGGGTCTTTTCCAGTGAGTCAGCTCTTCACATCAGGTGGCCAAAATATTGGAGCTTCAGCTTCAACAAGAGTCCTTCCAATGGATATTCAGGGTTGATTTCCGATCTCTTTGCAGTCCAAGGTACTCTCAAGACTTCTTCTCCAGCACCACAACTTGAAAGTATCAGGTCTTTGGCACTCAACCTTCTTTATAGTCCAACTCTCACATCCATACATGACTACTGGAAAAGCCATAGCTTTGCCTATATGGACTTTGTCAGCAAAGTGATGTCTCTGCTTTTTAATATGCTGTCTAGGTTGGTCATAGCTTTCCTTCCAAGGAGCAAGCATCTTTTAATTTCATGGCTGTGGTCTTCACCATCTGCAGTGATTTTGTAGCCCCCCAAAATAAAATCTGCCACTGTTTCCATTTTTTCCCATCTACTTGCCATGAAGTGATGGGACAAGATGCCATGATCTTAGTTTTTTGAATGTTGAGTTTTAAGCCAGCTTTTTCACTCTCCTCTTTCACCCTCATCAAGAGGCTTTTTATTTCCTCTTCACTTTCTGCCATTAGAGTGGTATCATTTGCATATATGAGGTTGTTGATATTTCTCCCAGCAACCTTGATTCCAGATTGTGTTTCACTCAGCCCAGACTGGTAATTGACAGTACCAGTCACCTGGTTAGTAAGGCCAAAAACTTTCAGATCATCCTTGACTATTCTCTTTGCTTTTTCCCTCATATCTAATTCATCAGCAATTCCTGTTAGCTCTATGTGTACATTATATGCTGAACCTACTAATTCCTACTGCTACCTTACTAGCTGAGCCAGCATCATCTTTTACTTGAGTGGCTACAAACTATTATCTTACTTTTCTTCTTGCCTGACAACAGTTTGTTCTCTGCAGCAGCCAGTAAGATATACAATCTTTTAAAACTGGAAAGCAGATCATATCATTCCCTCTGATCTAAATTTCCAGTGACTTCTCTTAATTTTTAGAAGAAAATTTACATTTTATTTTGCTTAATATAGTCTGCACATACGTTTTTTATCTCATTTCTGAACTTCACTATCTCTATGCACCCTTGGTTCTCTGCTCTGATCTCACTGGTTTTGCTGTTTCTTACAGATGTCAGACTTACCCAAGGGCCTTTTCATTTGCTGTTTTCTTGGTCCTGAACATTCTTCCTCCAAAACTTTGCAATTACACTCCTTCATTCAGATCTCTGCTAAATGACATCTCTTCATAGAGACCTTCTCTGAGTACTTTATTTAAATAGATCTTTCTCCTCCTCCATTACTGTCTGTCCTTTAAACTGTTTTATTTTATTCATATCACTTGCTGCCATTAATATTTAATAGCATGTTTATTGTTTGTCTTTCTCAATAGAATGTCAGATCCACTTTCATCACCAGCCTCTAGAACAATTCCTGTATATTGCATGTGTTCAGTAAATACTTGCAGAATAAATGAGTGGGTGTAGAGGGGATAATGAAGAGAAAAAGATCACCCAGCTTAAGGGATCACCTCCTTAGAAGATGATGTAGCATTTCGGGAAAAGTGGAAGGGAACATTGAATGCTTTCTCTATTCCATAATCTCATTTTAATTGGATAAACTCACTTATTTGTCTATTTACATCTCCCCAAATACACATCAGAAAATACAATTTCTATACCAGCAGAAAATTTTCACTCTGTATCCCATAGTATCCAGCATATCATATGTCCTCAATAAATATGTGTAATAAATGAATGAACTAGGTGTTGGTAGACCTGAGATAAATTTCCTCTTGGCTCCTAGCTTGCTGAATAACTTGAGCTAATCATTTCCTTATTCTGGGTCTTAATTTGCCCCTCTGTGTGATGAGGCCTTCATGCCAGAAGTTCACCATTGGGATCACCTACCCTAACCATACCTTTTTTTTTTAACTGAGATATAATTCATATGACATAAAATTCATCCTTTTCAAGGGTAGGTCAGTGCATTTAGTATATTCATAGCTTGTGCAACAGTCTATTTCCAGAAATCTTCATCATCCAAAAAGAACCTTGTACCTCCCAATACTTCCCTCCTCCCTTATTCCTGATAATCACTAATTTACTTTCTGTCTATATGGATTGCCTATTCTGAGAAAATTTCATATAAATGGAATCATATAATCTGTGGTCTTTTTGTGGCTGGCTTCTTAGGATAATTGTTTCAAGGTTCATCCATTATGAAGCACGTATCAATACTTCATTCTCTTTATGAATGAGTAATATTGTATTATATGGCTATAACACATTTTGTTTCTCATTCATCATTTGCTGGATACTTGGATTGTTTCCACTTTTTGCTATAATACTACTATGAACCTTTATGCACAGATTTTTATGTGGATGTATGTTTTCAGTGATTCTTGGTGTATATATAAGAGTGGAATTTCTGGGTCATACAATCACTGTATATTTTATCTTCAAGGAATCATTTTGAGGCTATTTTTAGAATCAGGTACACCATTTTACTTTCCCACCAATAATGTATGACAGTTCCAATTTCTCTACATTTTCGCCAGCACTGTCTTTTGTGTCTTGATTTAGTAAAATTGTATATGTTCAAGTTACACAAAGTGATGATTTAATACACATATACATAGTGAATTGATTATTGCAGTCAAGCTAATAGACATGTATTTATTTATTTTTTTTGGATGACAGTACCTGAAATCCACTCTCTTTGCAAATTTCCATTATTCAATGCAGTATTGTTAGCTATACTTGTTATGGTATACATTAGATTTCTAGGCTTATTCATCCTATATAACTGCAACTCTGTATCCTTTGGCCAACATCTCCCCATTTTCTCTATCCGCTTGCTCCTGGTAACCACCGTGCTCTCTGCTTCAAAGTATTTGACTTTTAAGCATTCCACATATAAATGAAGTTATGTAATTTTTTTCTTTTTTTGTCTGGCTTATTTCACTTAGCATAATATCTTCTAGATTCATTCATATTATAGCAAATGAATGGCAGGCGATCTTTCTTTTATAAGTCTGAAACAAACAAAGTCTTTATTCATCCACTGATGGATACTTAGGTTGTTTCCATATCTTGTTATCTTTTAATTCTAGCCATCCTAAATGGGTGTGAATTCATATTCATTTAATCCTCATCACTTCTCATAGAACAAGCATTAGAGTCTTAGAGAAGGTGTGTAGTTTGCCTAATTCACACAGCTAATGAATTACAGAAAAGCAACTTGCATTCGTCTTATTCCAGAGCTCATTTATCTACTGTAATATTGTACTTCCTATAACCTCTTTGAACACTGTTCTGAGAAAGAACAAATCCCTCTACTCACCACTGTTCTTTACCAGTAGCATTTCATTATCTTACCTCTAAACTTGTTATTCCCCTCATATATAGTATTATAATGAGTTCTTTCACTATCATCATGGACTCCCTCACACCTCCATATCTAAGCCCTGTGCATTCCACTCCCTTAATAGCCCTTGAATCTGTCTCTCTTTGTTGCTGCTGCTGCTGCTGCTCCAGTTTAGATCCAGCAGCCCCCATTTGGTCTCCCTACCTCCAGTCTCCTCCAGTCTGTTTGGTTCAGTCTACTCTTCGTCATGAACCTAAGGGTATATTCAAAAAATACATGTGATAGTGCCACTTTTCTGTGAAAAAAAGTCATGGTCCTCTGCAGCCCAATGATAAAATTCATATCCCTGAACATGGCATTCATGATATAGCCCCACCCTACCTTAATAACTCTTCTCCAACTACTCACACTTTTTATCTAAAATTGGTTCCTATGCTCAAACCACACTAAATATTTTATTTTACATTTTCTTAAACAAACCATGAACTTTCATTCTTTCAAGTTGCTCTGTCTTTGAAATTCCCTTTCCTTCTTTTTCCATCTATTGCAATCCTTCAAGGCCTAGCTCAACATTACCTCTTTCACAAAATTTTCTTCAAGACCATCAGAAAGAATTAGCACTGTCATTCTCAGAGTGCTTCTTTGCATGATTCTACCTGTATTATAATAATTGATCTATTACTCCTGCTGGACTAGTACGCAACCTCTTAAAGCTATTCCCCATCACTTGCCTACACTTAGAAGAGAAGCCTCTAGTTGGCCACTTGCCTATTTATGAGGCCTCCTTTTCTGATACTTATTCACTCCTAGTACTCTGCAGTTTCTGAAGCTGGCTTTTGTGTTTTCCCATGGAAACAGATGGCTGGTTAGAGAAAGGGGATGATGCTGAGCTCTTATTACCCAACAGGAGCAATGAACGCTGTCTTCAGAAAGAGTATGTACTCTGAAAACAAACTTCAAGCTATGAAAACTGGCTCTACCATATTAGTTTTGTGACACTGAGACTTTTAGGGCCTTTGATTTCTTATCTGTAAAATGGGACTGATAACAATTTACAGAGTAGTTTTGAAGATTATGAGAGATAATCCATGTAAAGCACTTAGAACAGGCCCTGACACAAAGAAAGTGTTTAAATAATGGTATCTGTTATCATTATTATTATCATTGTCATTATTATAATTATTACCATTTTATCTTTATTATTCAGCATATCCCAGAGCCTTGAAATGGTTTTCCTGGCAGAATGTCCTAGTTCCAAATCCTTATTGCTGTTATCATTATATGTCTTATTTCTAAGCCAGGAAAAGATCCTTTCCAATGTGGAAGGTAGTGGCCTGAGACTGTGTTTGTGGATCATCTTTATGAGATTGGACCTTCTTTTACTGTATTGAGATGGTGATGATACAATAGAGCATGTCCAATCGCTGTTGCTTTCCCTAAATGAGAACAGGGATGGAATTTCGTAGAGTTTCTTCACCAAAAGAAAGCATTCAGATAGAAACGTATAACTGAGATGTTAGACTCAAAGCATGTGGGCGAATGAATTTATATCACTTCATGCGTGACATAAGAATTTACTTCATACTTTCTAGAAGGTACATGTGCTTTAGGTTAATCCTAAGTGCTGAAGGTTAGATGGCCTCTGCCACAAGGCATCTTCTGGAAGCATGTGATCTAATTACATTGCACTTTTGAGCTATGTCAGTAGTATTATTATTAATGAGCCTTTGATATTTTTTGTTTGACTAGTCTGATGGCAGTTGTACTAGGGTTAATAAAAGCAGGGCTATGTATCTACCCTGGGATCAAAGTAGGGGAGCTATAGAGGAACTCCTTGGCTCTAACCCTTATGGTGGTAGCAGCAGTACAGTGATCAATAAAAAGCTCCCAAGAAAAAGAAAACTCTTGGGGAAAAATTCTTTGAAACAAGACTTACTCTTTCTTTCCCCATGGAAACTCTTGCCCCACTGCCTACTGAGAACATAATAGTATAAATAATAACTAGCAATTATTGAGTGTTTATTATGTACCAGGCACTGAAATAAGTATACTACCTCATGTAATCATCACCACAACCTCATGAGGTAGGTACTACTATTATTTCTTTTACTGAGGAGAAAATTTTAGATATAGAAAGATTATGAACTTGCCCAAGATCTCGCAGTTGGTAAGTAGCACAACTGGCTCCAGAACCTGCAGTTCTTTTAAAAATTTTATTGTGGAGAGTTTCAAATGTAAAAGGAAATTGTATATTTAATAAAAAATACACAGTATAACATACAGCATAACTTATTCCACATGTCCATATTGCCCAGCTTCAACATTTACAACTACATGCCCAATCTTGTTTCATCTATATCCTTACCCATTTCCCTAAAACAGACATCATGTCATTTCTTCCATAAACGCTTCAGTATGTACCTGTAAAAGATGAAGATTCTTTTTTAACCAAAACCTCAATACCATTATCATACATAAAAGAAACTAAACAAAATAGTAATTCCTTAAAAGCAGTAACTATCTGGTCAGTGTCCTAATTCTCCTTCTTACATCAAAAACAAAATTAATCAGGATCCAAATAGGACCCATGTGTTTTAATTGCTTGACATATCTCTCAGGTCTCATTTAGCTGACCAGAACCTCTGTTCTTAACCACTACACTCTGATCCAGGTTTTCTATTACCAAGGAAGGTGACAATTTCCATATAGCAGGAGTTCTCAATTAGCTGTTCATTAACAGATTCAGGGGGCTCTATGAATCTCTTAAAATTGGTTTTCAAAATTTTACATGTATTTGTGTAGGTTAATTTTTCTAGGGAGAATATCCTTGGCTCTCATTAGAGTCTCAAAACTTTAATTAAGACATAAGACAACTGAAAAGCATATGCTATTGTCACAGGAAATTGTAAACCACAATAGCTAGGGGAAGGCCATAAAGTAGCTAGTTGAGAATGGGAAAAGAAGTTAAATTCAGTTTAGCACATTACACTGAAATATTACAGATATTTATAAATAACTTTTGAGATAAATAGAAATAGTTAAGGATTACCTGATGTCTGTATTTGAAAGTAATATAATCTTGGCATATTGTGGTTTTGCTGAGTTGTGGTCATGAAAATAATCAGATCTTGAATTGAATTCCTTGTATTATGAGACCTGTGTCTCCACATGAAGTGGGGTAGGTAGAGACTGATTTTTTTGGGTTATCATTGATTTGTTCCATAACAAAAGCTCCTTTGAATATGTATATAATTTTGCAATCTTATGTCTACATGTCTAAAAATGAAAAGGTGATAAAGGTTGTCATTAATCTTTCCTCTACACCAACTTTTCCTAGATGAAATTCAACATAGAACACCCAATGGTACTATCATCAGCAGCATAGAACCCCCCAAGCCACCACAATACCCCAAAATGCCTATGCAAAAAAGTGTGGAAGCAGATCCTGGGAGGAAGTCCCCAAGCAGGCTTGTTTCAGATGTCAAGTTGGAGACCTGCCTCGAGGTGGACGTGGGGAAATTGGTGTCTAGGCTGCAGGATGGAGGGACCAAGGCCATACCAAAGGCCAGCAATGGACCTGTGCCAGGCCCTGGGACCACTAAAGCCCCCTCTTTCCACATAAAGAGATCAGCACCTCGGCCCCTGGCTCACCACAAGGAGGGTAAGTGCTTGGGAATTCCAAGAGGAAGAGAAATGACCTCAACTACTTTGCACCTTGAAACACTTATGAGGTTATAGGTATTTAAGTAGAAATCTGTTCTGGTTTATTACTACTAATGTTGAAATCTTCTTTGCGACCCTATGGACTGTAGCCTGCCAGGCTCCTCTATCCATGGGGATTCTCCAAGCAAGAATACTGGAGTGGGTTGCCATGCCCTCCTCCAGGGAATCTTCCTAACCCAGTGATTGAACCCAGGTCTCCCACATTGCAGGCAGATTTTTTACCAGCTAAGCCATCTGGGAAGCCCAAGAATACTGGAGTAGGTAGCCTATTCCTTCTCTAGGGGATCTTCCTGACCCAGGAATTGAACCAGGGTCTCCTGCACTGCAGGTGGATTCTTTACCAGCTGAGCTACCAGGGAAGCCCAAGAATATAGAAACCATTCACAATAATCACTAGAATGTAAGCTTTATGAGGGAGAGATTTTTGGCTGTTTTATTTACTTCTATATCCTAAGTACTTAGAACAATGCCTGATTGTCACATAGTAGGTACTCATTATTTGTGAAATAAGTTAATAATAATGATATTATTTTTTCCATTATAGGTTATTACAGGATATTGAATATAGTTCCTTGTGCTATATAGTATGACCTTGTTCATCCATTCTATATATAATAGTATGTATCTGCTAATCCCAGATTCCCAATCCATCCATCCTCCACATGACTCCCCCCTTGGCAGCCACAAGGCTGTTCTCTATGTCTATGACTCTTTTAAGGTTTCATAAAATAAGTTCATTTGTGTCATATTTTAGATTCCATGGATATTAGTGATACCATATTTGTCTTTCTCTTTCTGACTTACTTTACTTATTATGATAATCTCTAGATCTATCCATGTTTCTTCAAATGATATTAGTTCATTCTATTTTTATGTTTGACTAGTATTCCATACAATATATGCATACATATATATGTATACACACACACACACACACACACACACGCGCTCAGAGTGAGAGAGGATTCCCAGGTGGCCCTAGTGGTAAAGAATCTGCCTGCCAATGCAGGAGACACAAGAGACTCAAGTTTGATCCCTGGGTTGGGACAATCCCTGGGAATAGGTAATAGCAACCCACTCCAGTATTCTTATCTGAAAAATTCCATGAACAGAAGAGCCTGGCAAGCTATAGTCCATGGGGTCGCAAAGAGACACAACTGAGTAACTGAGCATGCACACACAGACACACACACATATATTGCATCTTCTTTATCCATTCATCTCTCGATGGACATTTAGGTTGCTTCCATATGTCTTGGCAATATAAATAATGCTGCTGTGAATATGCCCAATCTTGTTTCATCTATATCCTTACCCATTTCCCTAAAACAGACATCATGTCATTTCTTCCATAAACGCTTCAGTATGTACCTGTAAAAGATGAAGATTCTTTTTTAACCAAAACCTCAATACCATTATCATACATAAAAGAAACTAAACAAAATAGTAATTCCTTAAAAGCAGTAACTATCTGGTCAGTGTCCTAATTCTCCTTCTTACATCAAAAACAAAATTAATCAGGATCCAAATAGGACCCATGTGTTTTAATTGCTTGACATATCTCTCAGGTCTCATTTAGCTGACCAGAACCTCTGTTCTTAACCACTACACTCTGATCCAGGTTTTCTATTACCAAGGAAGGTGACAATTTCCATATAGCAGGAGTTCTCAATTAGCTGTTCATTAACAGATTCAGGGGGCTCTATGAATCTCTTAAAATTGGTTTTCAAAATTTTACATGTATTTGTGTAGGTTAATTTTTCTAGGGAGAATATCCTTGGCTCTCATTAGAGTCTCAAAACTTTAATTAAGACATAAGACAACTGAAAAGCATATGCTATTGTCACAGGAAATTGTAAACCACAATAGCTAGGGGAAGGCCATAAAGTAGCTAGTTGAGAATGGGAAAAGAAGTTAAATTCAGTTTAGCACATTACACTGAAATATTACAGATATTTATAAATAACTTTTGAGATAAATAGAAATAGTTAAGGATTACCTGATGTCTGTATTTGAAAGTAATATAATCTTGGCATATTGTGGTTTTGCTGAGTTGTGGTCATGAAAATAATCAGATCTTGAATTGAATTCCTTGTATTATGAGACCTGTGTCTCCACATGAAGTGGGGTAGGTAGAGACTGATTTTTTTGGGTTATCATTGATTTGTTCCATAACAAAAGCTCCTTTGAATATGTATATAATTTTGCAATCTTATGTCTACATGTCTAAAAATGAAAAGGTGATAAAGGTTGTCATTAATCTTTCCTCTACACCAACTTTTCCTAGATGAAATTCAACATAGAACACCCAATGGTACTATCATCAGCAGCATAGAACCCCCCAAGCCACCACAATACCCCAAAATGCCTATGCAAAAAAGTGTGGAAGCAGATCCTGGGAGGAAGTCCCCAAGCAGGCTTGTTTCAGATGTCAAGTTGGAGACCTGCCTCGAGGTGGACGTGGGGAAATTGGTGTCTAGGCTGCAGGATGGAGGGACCAAGGCCATACCAAAGGCCAGCAATGGACCTGTGCCAGGCCCTGGGACCACTAAAGCCCCCTCTTTCCACATAAAGAGATCAGCACCTCGGCCCCTGGCTCACCACAAGGAGGGTAAGTGCTTGGGAATTCCAAGAGGAAGAGAAATGACCTCAACTACTTTGCACCTTGAAACACTTATGAGGTTATAGGTATTTAAGTAGAAATCTGTTCTGGTTTATTACTACTAATGTTGAAATCTTCTTTGCGACCCTATGGACTGTAGCCTGCCAGGCTCCTCTATCCATGGGGATTCTCCAAGCAAGAATACTGGAGTGGGTTGCCATGCCCTCCTCCAGGGAATCTTCCTAACCCAGTGATTGAACCCAGGTCTCCCACATTGCAGGCAGATTTTTTACCAGCTAAGCCATCTGGGAAGCCCAAGAATACTGGAGTAGGTAGCCTATTCCTTCTCTAGGGGATCTTCCTGACCCAGGAATTGAACCAGGGTCTCCTGCACTGCAGGTGGATTCTTTACCAGCTGAGCTACCAGGGAAGCCCAAGAATATAGAAACCATTCACAATAATCACTAGAATGTAAGCTTTATGAGGGAGAGATTTTTGGCTGTTTTATTTACTTCTATATCCTAAGTACTTAGAACAATGCCTGATTGTCACATAGTAGGTACTCATTATTTGTGAAATAAGTTAATAATAATGATATTATTTTTTCCATTATAGGTTATTACAGGATATTGAATATAGTTCCTTGTGCTATATAGTATGACCTTGTTCATCCATTCTATATATAATAGTATGTATCTGCTAATCCCAGATTCCCAATCCATCCATCCTCCACATGACTCCCCCCTTGGCAGCCACAAGGCTGTTCTCTATGTCTATGACTCTTTTAAGGTTTCATAAAATAAGTTCATTTGTGTCATATTTTAGATTCCATGGATATTAGTGATACCATATTTGTCTTTCTCTTTCTGACTTACTTTACTTATTATGATAATCTCTAGATCTATCCATGTTTCTTCAAATGATATTAGTTCATTCTATTTTTATGTTTGACTAGTATTCCATACAATATATGCATACATATATATGTATACACACACACACACACACACACACACGCGCTCAGAGTGAGAGAGGATTCCCAGGTGGCCCTAGTGGTAAAGAATCTGCCTGCCAATGCAGGAGACACAAGAGACTCAAGTTTGATCCCTGGGTTGGGACAATCCCTGGGAATAGGTAATAGCAACCCACTCCAGTATTCTTATCTGAAAAATTCCATGAACAGAAGAGCCTGGCAAGCTATAGTCCATGGGGTCGCAAAGAGACACAACTGAGTAACTGAGCATGCACACACAGACACACACACATATATTGCATCTTCTTTATCCATTCATCTCTCGATGGACATTTAGGTTGCTTCCATATGTCTTGGCAATATAAATAATGCTGCTGTGAACAGTGGTGTGCATGTATCTTTTTGAACTGATATTATTTATTAATATAATTTTTGCTGTCATTTATTTATTTCTACTTCTGTATGCATTATGGCATGCTCACCACCAAGAATTTAGTTTCTATACATCACCATACAGTTTATTCCCTTTACTCATTTCACCCCCTCCTTCCCCTCTGGTAACCATTGCTCTGTTCTTTGCATCTGCATGTTTGTTTTGTTTTAGTTTGGTTTGTTTATTTATTTTGTTTTTTTGTTCATTGATTATTTTTTGTCTTTTTCCACATAAACAAAATCATACAGTATTTGTTTTTCTCTTCTTTCACTTAGCATAATATGCTTAAGGTTCACCCATGTTGTTGTGAATGACAGTATTTCATCTTTTTATGACACAGTAGTATTCCTTTGTATGTATCACATCTTTACTTATTCATCCATTGTTGTGCACTTAGGTTTTCCCCCATATCTTAGCTATTATAAATAATGGTGTGATGAACATAGAGTTACACATATTTTTTGAATTAGTATTTTCACGTTATTTGTATAATATCCACAAGTGGAATAGCTGTATCATATGGTAGTTCTAGTCTTAATTTTTGAGGAATCTCCATGCTGCTGCTGCTGCTAAGTCGCTTCAGTCATGTCCAACTCTGTGCGACCCCAGAGACGGCAGCCCACCAGGCTCCCCCGTCCCTGGGATTCTCCAGGCAAGAACACTGGAGTGGGTTGCCATTTCCTTCTCCAATGCATGAAAGTGAAGAGTGAAAGTAAAGTCACCCAGTCATGTCCGACTCCTGGCGACCCCATGGACTGCAGCCCACCAGGCTCCTCCATCCATGGGATTTTCCAGGCAAGAGTACTGGAGTGGGGTGCCATTGCCTTCTCCGAGGAATCTCCATACTGTGTTCTATAGTGGCTATACCAAGTTACATTCCCACCAACGGTATAAGAGGGTTCACTTTTCTCCACACTCCTTTCCATAATTTGTTATTGTCTTTTAGGAAATAGCCATTCTGATGGACATGATGTGATATCTCACTGGGGTTTTGATTTGCATTGTCCTAATAATTAATGGTCTTGGACACATTTTAATATTCCTGTTGGCCATTGTTATGTCTTTTTTGGAAAAATAGCTCTTCTCTCCATTTTTAAAGTAGGTTGTTTAGGGTTTTTTGTTGTTGAGTTTCATGAGTTCTTTAAATGTTTTGGACATTAACCCCTTATAAGATATATGATTCAAAAATATTTTCTCTCATTCAGTAGATTGTCTTTTCATTTTTGTGGAAGGTTTCCTTTGCTGTGCAGAAGTTTGATATAGTCCTATTCAGTTTGATATAATCCTTTTTGCTTATTTTTGCTTTTGCTTCCCTTGCCTGAGGAAAATATTCAAAAAGATATTGTTAAGATCAATGTTAAAGAGTGTACTGCATATGTTTTCTTCTAGGAGTATAATGGTTTCAGGCATTTCATTCAAGTCTTTATTTTGAGACTTTTTTGTATGTTGTGAGATAGTGGTCTAGTTTGTTTGTTTCTTTCTTTTTTTGTGGCTGTGCAGTTTTCCTAGCACTCTTTATTGAAGAAAATATCTTTGTCCATTCTAAGATCTTTAATCCTTTGTCATAAATTAATTTTTTGCATTAGTTTGGATAATTTCAATGTCAGGTAACAGAGGAGTGGGGTATTGTTGATAATCTCTTTCTTACCAGGAGTGGTGAGAAGCTGCTGATTAAGTGGTGCTATTTCTCTCATATAGTAAGTCCTCAAGTGAGTTTCCAAGGTTAGTTAATTCTACAGTTGAACAATGTCAAGGGACCAGATTTTTCCATTTTGACCATCATCCTAAGCCTTGTAACCTTTGTTCTGATACTTGTCCCCTCCTAGACATGCTGCTGCTGCTAAGTCGCTTCAGTCGGTCCGACTCTGTGCGACCCCAGAGATGGCAGCCCACCAGGCTCCCCCGTCCCTGGGATTCTCCAGGCAAGAACACTGGAGTGGGTTGCCATTTCCTTCTCCAATGCATGAAAGTGAAGAGTGAAAGTAAAGTCACCCAGTCATGTCCGACTCCTGGCGACCCCATGGACTGCAGCCCACCAGGCTCCTCCATCCATGGGATTTTCCAGGCAAGAGTACTGGAGTGGGGTGCCATTGCCTTCTCCGAGGAATCTCCATACTGTGTTCTATAGTGGCTATACCAAGTTACATTCCCACCAACGGTATAAGAGGGTTCACTTTTCTCCACACTCCTTTCCATAATTTGTTATTGTCTTTTAGGAAATAGCCATTCTGATGGACATGATGTGATATCTCACTGGGGTTTTGATTTGCATTGTCCTAATAATTAATGGTCTTGGACACATTTTAATATTCCTGTTGGCCATTGTTATGTCTTTTTTGGAAAAATAGCTCTTCTCTCCATTTTTAAAGTAGGTTGTTTAGGGTTTTTTGTTGTTGAGTTTCATGAGTTCTTTAAATGTTTTGGACATTAACCCCTTATAAGATATATGATTCAAAAATATTTTCTCTCATTCAGTAGATTGTCTTTTCATTTTTGTGGAAGGTTTCCTTTGCTGTGCAGAAGTTTGATATAGTCCTATTCAGTTTGATATAATCCTTTTTGCTTATTTTTGCTTTTGCTTCCCTTGCCTGAGGAAAATATTCAAAAAGATATTGTTAAGATCAATGTTAAAGAGTGTACTGCATATGTTTTCTTCTAGGAGTATAATGGTTTCAGGCATTTCATTCAAGTCTTTATTTTGAGACTTTTTTGTATGTTGTGAGATAGTGGTCTAGTTTGTTTGTTTCTTTCTTTTTTTGTGGCTGTGCAGTTTTCCTAGCACTCTTTATTGAAGAAAATATCTTTGTCCATTCTAAGATCTTTAATCCTTTGTCATAAATTAATTTTCCATATATTTGTGGGTTTATTTCAGGGGTCTCAATTGTGTTTTATTGATATATGTGTCTGTTTTTCTATCAACACCATGCTGTTTGATTACAAGAATTTTATAATATAGATTAAAATCAAGGATTATAATACCTACAGTTTTGTTCTTTTTTTTTTTTTCCTCAAAATTGCTTTGACTTTTTGATTTCTTTTATGGTTCCATATGTTTTAGAATTGTTTGTTCTATTTCTATTAAAACTGTCATTGGGATTTTGATAAGGCTTGCCCTAAACCTGTAGATTGCTTTTGGTAATATGAGCATTTTATTATTTTTTGATTTATTTTTAATATAAATTTATTTATTTTAGTTGGAGACTAATTACTTTGCAATATTGTATTGGTTTTGCCATACATCAACATGAATGCTCCATGGGTATACTCGTATTTTTTTATTTGTTTTTTTAAACTTTTATTTTGAATTGAGGTATAAATGGTTAGCAATGTTATGATCATTTCAAGTGAACAACAAAGGGACTCAGCCATACATATACATGTATCCATTCTCCCCCAAATTCCTCTCCCATCCAGGCTGCTACATAGCATTGATAAGAGTTCCATGTGCTATATAATTGGTCCTTGTTGGTTATCCACTTTAAAAATAGCAGAGTGTACATGTCCATCACAAAGTTCTCCCCATCCCTCCCACCAGCAACCATAAATTCATTCTCTCAGTCTATTAGTCTCTTTCCGTGTTATAAGTAAGTTCATCGGTATTTCTTTTTAGAATCCACATATAATGGATGTCATATGGTATTTCTCCTTCTCTATCTGACTTACTTCACTCAGTATGCTGCTAAGTCACTTCAGTCATATCCGACTCTGTGCGACCCCATAGACGGCAGCCCACCAGGCTCCCCCGTCCCTGGGATTCTCCAGGCAAGAACACTGGAGTGGGTTGCCATTTCCTTCTCCAATGCATGAAAGTGAAAAGTCAAAGTGAAGTTGCTCAGTTGTGTCCAACTCTTAGTGACCCCATGGACTGTAGCCTACCAGGCTCCTCCGTCCATGGGATTTTCCAGGCAAGAGTACTGGAGTTGGGTGCCATTGCCTTCTCCAATAGCCCGGTTACCATAATTTAAAGCTTATGAAAGTTGTTAAGGCTTCGATATGGTCAATTACATCCTCCAACCCCATTGAAGGGGCACACACACAACACACAAGCTGCTAAATGGTCATGCCAGTAGAATACAGATCTTTGACCCCCTGGGATCATACCAATGGTAGATTGGTTGGGGTTACCTCTAATTTGTTAACACGTATGACCTTAAATTCATGGGAATCCCAGGCTACACCTTTGTATCCATCCCTGTAGATGTCAGGCCATATATTAGTGCCACAAATCCACTGAATTCCATACCAATCACTCTCTCTAAGAGTAATAATAGGCATAGTTCATAAAGAACCCAGCCTTGTCTCATAATTACCAGGTTGATCATTTTTAGTATGATTTAACCATTCCTAACATAGAGGAGCCTTTAAACTTAAATGACCATAGCCTGGTGTTAACCATGTATATCCACCCTATAATTGTGAGAGTTTTCCTTTTAATAGATGAGAGGTTAATTTTTTTTTTTTATTAAGACTTAGCTTGTCACTCTGCTTGAGTTTGAATGACCGTAAGAGAAAACTTAAATCTATGGACAACATCAGAGCAGGTATTAATTGGCCATGTGAGAGGATCTCATCTAGTAATATCATGAATAGATAGAACAGGACTGAACACTCATCTAAAATAAATTTCCTAGGGGGTATCCAATCAGAGCCCTAGAGAACAGAAATCCACCAAGGTAACCCAGAAGTACTAGGCACAGGCATTTGGCCACAACCCAACAATTGGATTGAGTTTTAAACTAGCATAGAATCGTGTCCATGATAGAAAACATTTGGTTGATAGTCTTGAAAGGTTGTTGTTGAATTTCGACGCGGGATTCTTGGCCCCCGGATGAGAAGAATTCAATCCGGGGCCAGAGACGAGGCTTGATCGCTCAGAGCTTTTGTGTAACAAAGTTTTATTAAAGTATAAAGGAGATAGAGAAAGCTTCTGACATAGGCATCAGAAGGGGGCAGAAAGAGTACCCCCCTGCTAGTCTTTAGCTGAATGTTATATAGTCATCAGCAGTCTGTTAATGAAAGAAAGGAATGTCTCAAAACTTCGAATGGCACCAGGCCCCTCACCCATAGGATGTATTTTGGGATAATCTTGGCTCCAAATGGTTTATCTTGGGCCCTAAAAGGATTAACTTGAACCTTGAAGAAGGGCAGAGCACCATACAAATAGTGTTATTTACATAGCTTAAGATAAACATTTCCATAAGAAAAGGCAATGGTTAACTTCAGGTGAAACCAGGTGTCATTATGGCAACACAGAATTTTAAGAGAAACCTCCTTTTAAATTTGTATGGAGAAGGAAAAAATATCGCTAGTTTGTTTCCTCCTGCTGCTTAAGAGAGATAAAATGTCTGACACTCGCAGGCTATTTCCTCCGTTTGGAGACCCCTGGCCTTCCTGCCTGTTACCCTCTCAGTCTCAGGTCCAGGGAATCAAGAATTGTAATCATATTGTAATTGAATCACATTGTAAATGATCATAAAAGTCAGATCAGCATCTTGGGCAAGCAGATGACTCAGTATGACTATCTCTAGATCCATTCATGTTGCTGCAAATGGCACTATTTCATTCTTATTAATGGCTGAGTAATATTCCATTGAATATATGTACCACATCTTTATCCCTTTCCCTATGGGTGGACAATTAGGTTGCCTTTGTGTTTTGGCTATTGTAAACAGTGCTACAATGTTAGGGTGCGTGTATCCTTTTGGATCATGTTTTTCTCTGGATATATGCCCAGGAGTTGGATTGCAGGGTCATATGGTAGCTCAATTTTTAGTTTTTAAAAGAACCTCCATACCATTCTCCATAGTGGCTTTTCCAACTTACATTCACGCCAACAGTGCACAAGGGTTCCCATCTCTCCACACCCTCTCTAGCATTTATTGTTTGTGGATTTTTTGATGGCAACCATTCTGGCTGGTGTGAGGTGCCAACTCACTATAGTTTTGATTTGTATTACTCTGATAAATAGCAGTGTTGAACATCTTTTCATGTGCCTCTTGACCATTTGTATGTCTTCTGTGGAGAAATGTCTACTTAGGTCTTCTACCCATTTGTTGATTGGGTTGTTTGTTTTGATGCTGTTAAGTGTCTTGAGCTGTTTATAAATGTTGGAGTCTAATCCCTTGTCAGTCACATCATTTGCAAATATTTTCTCCCAACCTGTGGATTATCTTTTCATTTTTATTGTTTCCATTACTATGCAAAATCTTTTGAGTTTAAGTAGGTCCCATTTGTTTATTTTTGTTTTAATTTCCATTATTCTGGGAGTTGGATTAAAAAAAGATATTGCTGCAATTTACATCAGAGAGTGTTCTGCCTATGTTTTCCCTTGGGAGTTTTATAGTGTCTGGTTTCGCATTTAGATCTTTAATATATTTTGAGCCTTCTTTGTGTATGGTGTTAAAGAATGATCTAATTTCATTTTTGCATGTAACTTTCCAGTTTTCCCAGCACCATTTGTTGAAGAGAGTTTCTTTCAATCATTGCATAGTCCTGCTTACTTTGTCATAAATTAATTAACCATAGGTGCAAGGGTTTATTTCTGGGTTTTCTATCCTATTCCTTGGACTATATTTCTATTTTTGTGCCAGTACCATACTGTTTTGATAACAGTAACTTTATAGTATAGTCTGAAGTCAGGGACCTGATTCCTCCAGCTCTTTTTCAAGATTGCTTTGGCTATTCAGGGTCTTTTGTGTCTACATAAATATCTTGAGATTTTCTGTTCTAGCTCTGTGAAAAAATGTCATCGGTAATTTGATAAGAATTGTGTTGAGTTTGTAGGTTGCCTTGAGTAGTATAGTCATTTTGACAAAGTGAGTTTTCCAATCCATGAGCATGGAATATCTTTCCATCTGTGTGTGTCTTCTTCAATTTCTTTCATCAGCATCTTATAGTTTTTGGAGTACAGGTCTTTTTACTCCTTAGGTAGATTTATTCCTAGTTATTTTTATCTTTTTGATGTGATGGTAAATGGAATTGTTTCTTGAATTTCTCTTTCTGATCTTTCCTTGTTAGTGTATAGAAATGCAAAAGATTTCTCTGTGTTAATTTTGTAACCTGCAACTTTACCAAATTCATTGATTAGCTCTAGTAGTTTCCTGGTGTCATCTTTAGGGTATTCTATTTATAGCATCATGTCATCTGCAAAGAGTGGTGATTTAACTTCTTTTCCAATTGAATTCCCTTTACTTCTTTTTCCTCTCTGATTTCTGTAGCTAGGACTTCCAAAACTGTTGAATAAAAGTGGTGAGATTGGACTTCCTTATCTTGGCCCTGACTTAGAGGAAATGCCTGCAGCTTTTCACCATTAAGTATGATGTTAGCTGTAGGTTTGTCATCTGTTCAGTTCAGTTCAGTTCAGTTCAGTCGCTCAGTCGTGTCTGACTCTTTGCGACCCCATGAATTGCAGCACGCCAGGCCTCCCTGTCCATCACCAACTCCCGGAGTTCACTCAGACTCACATCCATCGAGTCAGTGATGCCATCCAGCCATCTCATCCTCTGTCATCCCCTTCTCCTCCTGCCCCCAATCCCTCCCAGCATCAGCGTCTTTTCCAATGAGTCAGTTTGTCATATATAGCATTTATTATGTTGAAGTATGTTCTTTCTGTGCCAACTTTCTGCAAAGATTTTTATCATAAATGGGTGCTGCAATTTGTCAAAAGTTTTTCCTGCATTTATTGAGATGATCATGTTTTTTATTCTTCAATTTGTTGATGTGGTTTTATCACATTGATTGATTTGCAGATATTGAAAACTCTGCATCCTTGGGATGAATCCCACTTTATCATGTTGTATGATCTTTTTAATGTATTGTTGAATTCAGATCACTAGTATTGCTAGTTTAGGATTTTTGCATCTATGTTTATCAGCGATGCATGTGTGCATGATAAGTTGCTTCAGTTGTGTCCAAATGTTTTTGATCCTATGCACAATAGCCCACCAGGCTCCTCTATCCGTGGGATTCCCCAGGCAAGAATGCTGGAAGGTTGCCATGCCCTCCTTTCACGGATCTTCCTGACCCAGGGATCAAACCCACATCTCTTAGGTCTCCTGCATTGGCAGGTGGGTTCTTTTCCACTAGTGCTATCAGTGATATTGGCCTGTATTTTTTTTTTTGTATATGTTTTTCTGATTTTGATATCAGGGTGATGATGGCCTCATAGAATGAATTTGGAAGTTTCCTATCTTCTGCATTTTTTTTTTGGAAAAAGTTTGAGAAGGATGGGTTTTAACCCTTCTCTACATGTTTGATATAATTCATCTGATGTGAAGACCTTAGGTCCTAGACTTTTGTTTGTTGAGAGTTTTTCAATCATAGTTTCAATTTCAGTACTTGTGAGTCATCTGTCCATATTTTTTATTTCTTCTTGGCTCAATCTTGGGAGACTGTACCTTTCTAAAAATTTGTCCATTTCTTCAAGGTTGTCCTTTTTATAGGCATACAGTTTCTCATAGTAGTCTCTCATGATCCTTGGTATTCCTGTGGATCAATTATAACTTCTCCATTTTCATTTCAAATTTTGCTGATTTGAGTCCTCTCCCTTTTTTTCTTGATGAGTCTGGCTAAAAGTTTATCAATTTTGTTTATCTGTTCAAGGAAAAAGATTTTAGTTTCATTGATCTTTCCAGCTGTTTTCTTTGTCTCTACTTCATTTATTTCTGCTCTGATCTTTATGATTTCTTTCCTTCTATTAACTTTAGGGATTTTTTTGTTCTTTTTTCTAAGATTGTTTTACGTGTAAAGTTAGGTTGTTTGAGATTTTTCTTGTTTCTTGAGGTAAGATTTTATAAATTTCCCTCTTAGAACTGCTTTTGCTGTACCCTATAGGTTTTGGACTGTTGCACTTTCATTTTCATTTGTCTCTAGGTATTTTTAATTTCCTCTTTGGTTCTTTCAGTGACCCATTTGTTGTTTAGCAACATATTGTTTAACTGCCATGTGTTTGTGTTTCTTATAATTTTTCCTTGCAGTTTATTTCTAATCTCCTAGCATTGTGATCTATAAAGATTCTTGATATCATTTCAAATTTTTTAAATTTGCCAAGGCTCATCTTTGTTTATTTTCATTTTATTGCATTTTATTTATCAATGAAAATAGCTATTTGATGGAATCTTTAGAATTTTCTTTAGATAAAACAGTATCCTCAAATGTAGTAGTTTTACTTTTCCCTTTCCAATTTAGATGCATTTTATTTATTTTTCTTGCCTAATTGCTCTGGCTAAGACTTCCAGTTTTATGTTTAATAAGAGTGATGAGAGTGGGCATCCTTGTCTTACTCCTTTTCTTGAAGGAATAGCTTTCAGTTTTTTACCATTGAGTATAATGTTAGCTACACATATATAATATGTAGTCTGTGACCTTCACTATGTTGAAGTACTTCCTTCTATATCCATTTTGTTGAGAATTTTTATCATTTGTAAGTATTGAATCTTGTCAAATACTTTTTCGGCCTCTATTGAGATGATATTGTATTTGATTTGCTAATATTTTGAGATTTTTTACATCCATGTTTACCAGGGATAATGGCCTATAATTGTGTGTGTGTGCATATGTTGTCCTTGTTTGGTTTTGGTATCAGGATAATGTTTGCCTTGTGAAATAAGTTAGGAAGTGTTCCCTCCTCTTTAATTTTTTAGAAAAACTCGAGGAAAATACATATTACATCGTCTTTGAATGTTTGGTATAAACCACCTGGGAAGCTGTCTGGTCATGGACTTTTGATTATTAGAGGTTTTGTTTACTGTTTTAATCTCTGTATTAGTGATCAGTCTATTCAGATTTTTCTATTTCTTCATGACTTAGTCTTGGAAGATTGGGATTCAAAGAGTTTGTCCATTTCTTCTAGGTTGGACAATTTGTTGACATATACATTTATTTGTTCATATCATTGTCTTACAATTATTTGTATTTCTATGGTATCTGTTATTATTTCTGTTCTTTCATTTCTAATTTCATTTATCAGAGACTTTTACTTTTTTCTTTTTTTCTTAGTGTCTAGCTAAAGGTTTGTTAATATTTCTTTTCATCATTTCAAAGAATCAGCTCTTAGTTTCTTTGACCTTTTCTATTATCTTTTTGGTCTCTGTTTCAATTTACTTCCACTCTGATCTTTATTATTTCTTTTCTCGTACTGACTTTGGGCTTCATTTTTCCTCCTTTTTTTCTGGTTCATTTATGTGTAAGGTTAGATAGTTTCTTTGATATTTATTATATCTGTTTTTAAGTTTCTTTCTTTCTTTATTATTTATTTTTGGTTGTGCTCAGTCTTCATTGCTGTGTGGACTTTTCTCTAGTTGAAGAAAGAGGGGGCTACTCTCTAGTTGCAGTGTACAGGCTTCTCATTTCAGTGGCTTCTCTTGTTGCTGACATGGGCTCTAGGGCATTCAAGCTTCAGTAGTTGCAGCACTTGAGCTAAGTAGTTGTGGTTCCTGGGCTTTAGAGTACAGGTGCAATAGTTGTGATGAATGGGCTTAGTTGCTCTGTGGCATGTGGGATCTTCCTAGACCAGAGATCAAACCTGTGTCCCTGCATTGGCAGGCAGATTCTTTACCACTAAACCACAAGGGAAACCCTAAATTTTATATCTTGGGGTAGCCTCTATTGCTATAAACTTCTCTCTAGTACCACTTTTGCTGCATCTAATATATTTAATATGCCATGTTTTCACTTTTACTTGTCTTCAGGTAATTTTCAATGTCTTTGATTTATTTGTTATCTCAATAGTTGTTCAGTAGTATGTTGTTCATTCTCCACATATTTATAATTCTTAAAGATTCTTGTAGTTGATTACTAGTTTCATTCCACTATGACTGGAAAAGGTGCCTGATATGATTTGAATTTTCTTAAATTTATTGAGACTTGTTCTTTGTCCCAACATATAGTCTTTCCTTGAGAATGTTCCATGTGCACTTGAGAGGAACATATATTCTGCTACATTTAGATGGAATGTTGTGTATGAACCTATTAAGTCCATCTGCTCTACTGTTTCATTTAAGACTTCTGTTTCCTTGTTAACTTCCTGTATGGATGATCTATTAATTGATGTAAGTGAGGAGTTAAAGTCCCCTACAATTACTGTGTTGCTATCAATTTCTCACTTTGTTGTTGTTGTTCAGTCACTAAGTCATGTCCAACCTTTTATGACACCATGGACTGCAGTACACCAGCCTTCCCTGTCCTTCACTATTTCCTGGAGTTTGCTCATACTCATGTCCATTGAGTCAGTGATACCATCCAACCGGTTACCTCTTTCAATTTAAGCCTGAATTTTGAAATAAGGAGCTCATGATTTGAGCCACAGTCAGCTCCAGGTCTTGGTTTTGCTGAGTGTATAGAGCATCTCCATCTTTAGCTGCAAAGAATATAATCAATCTGATTTATATATTGACCATCTGGTGATGTCCATGTGTAGTATCTTCTCTTGTGCTGTTGAAATAGGGTGTTTGCTGTGACTACTGTGTTCTCTTGGCAAAACTCTGTTAGCCTTTGCCCTGCTTCATTTTGTACTCTAAAGCCAAACTTGCTTGTTACCCAGGTATCTCTTGACGTCCTACTTTTGCATTCCAGTTCCCTCTGTCTGATGAAAAGGGCATCTCTTTTTGGTGTTAGTTCCAGAAGGTCTTGAAGGTCTTAATAGAACTGTTCAACTTCAGCCTCTTCATCATTAGTGGTTGGGGCATAGACTTGGATTATTGTGATGTTGACCACAAAGGATGAGATGGTTGGATGGCATCACTGACTCAATGGACATGAGTTTGAGCAAGATCTGGGAGATGGTGAAGGGCAGGGAAGCCTGGAGTGCTGCAGTCCATGGGGTTACAAAGTTCAGACACACCTGAGCAACTGAACAACAACAGCAACTGTGATGTTGAATGGTTTACCTTGGCAATGAACCAAGATCATTCTGTCATTTTTGACATTGCACCCATGTACTGCGTTTCAGATTCTTTTGTTGACAATGAGGGCTATTCAAGTCCTAAGAAATCTATAAATGCTATGATTCTTTAGTTATGGTCATTTGATAGAGAATGGGGAGGGAGGGAACAAGTTGAGCTGGAGAGGCAGATCAAATTTATAGTAAGTCATGTTAAAGTCCAAGGTTAAACATAAATTACAAGGAAGTACAATTTAATATAAATACCACTAAGCTGAAAAGACTTAGTGAAGTCTCAGGTGTGACTTAGGCTCCAGAGTCTCTGAGACATGAATTTGAATCTTGGTCCTGCTTCATCCTAGTTGTGGGACCTTGGAGAAGTCACAGCCTCTGTGAGCCCAGTTTTCTAACTTGTAAAATGAAGATATTTATGTGTATAGGATTGCTATAATGATGAAATGAGATACCTATATAGTTAGCACATAAGGAGTACTCAGTTTAAGGTAGCATTTGTTTTGATTTTACAGGAATCCAGTTACTAACTACATGATCTTAATGAGGTAAACTTCACTTCTCTGAGCCAGTTTTCTCAACTGTAAGTGAAGACAATGCCTATATTGCAAACAAGATTTTTTTTTTTTTTTGGTGTTTAAGTAAGATTAGGTATACAGAATTTCTGGTAATATAGCAAGAGTTCAAAAAATGATAGTGCTACTGATTGAGTAACAGCCTCTTAGGAAATGGCAGGCATGGAAGATGGTAGATGTTTACTCTTCTATATTCTAGAGCTGATGAGAAGCCTCAAGCTCTAAATGTAGAGGTTATAAAAGAGCTCAGAAAATAAAATAAAATAAAAAAAGAACTCAGAGCTGCTTTTTCCACCCTCAGCCTATCTCTGACCATGCCAAACACTCAGAAATAGGAGGACCATTGATAAGGGGAAGGGGCAAGGAAGGCTTCTTAGCCATCTTCCTCAAAGTCCGGCCTTTTGACAATCCTACCTCAAAGTCCAGCCTTTTGACAATCCTACCCCAGGGAACTCTCCCTTAACTCGTTTCTTTTGGCACCCAAGTTTGACCCTTTAGTGTGGATGCTAAGTTACAATACTCATGCTTATTTTCCATGAGTATGACTCATTCTTAAACTCAGTTTTAAGCCCCTGGATGGCAAAGTCTATATCAAATCATTTTTTTTGCA
Organism: Cephalophus harveyi; assembly: GCA_006410635.1. NCBI lineage: Eukaryota > Metazoa > Chordata > Mammalia > Artiodactyla > Bovidae > Cephalophus > Cephalophus harveyi. The sequence goes on along the minus strand of SJYT01072948.1, from coordinate 29,195 downwards.
TCTCTTGTGAGAGCATAAGGCTGGGCACAAAACCCCTCAAGAAACACTCAATAAATTGAATACCTTTCAGTTTATATTTTAGATTAACCCTCAAATTTGGGTATATCATGTTTGTGTGTGTCACAGATGGCACAAATGGGGACTTCAAAAAGGAAAGCTTTTCCCATTGTCCTTCTAGTGGACTGAGCTACATTTTTCTTTTCTCAATGAGTATTAAATAACATCTACATGCAAGGCAATCTACTTGGGCCCTTGCTGAATGCAGAGAGGGATCTCACCTAGATCTAGCTCTCAGGTTGCTCCATCTTAATTGGGGAGGTAAAGCCAGCAAAACAAAGAGCCCTGAATCAAAGTACAAGGTGATTAGTGCTGTAAGAGTGAGAGAAAGGAATTTGCAGCATATTAGGCTTCCAAAAGATATGAAACTTAAGTTGAATCTTGATGGATGATGCAAATTGCAGTATATAAGAAGGGGTAGAGGGCATCTTAAAAAGAGATTATTAATTGTAGGATGTGTACATGGAACAAGAAGTAATACTGTTTATGTGGACTATAGGATATGTGGAAAGGAATGGTGGAAAGGTAGACCAGAATGATCATTGAATTGAGACCAAAGAAGGTAATAAATTCCAGGTTTAAAAATGTTTGTCCATATACTGCAGATAACAGGGAGCTATGAAATCTAAAGCTAAGTATTATCTATCTAGCTATCTGGAGATTTTTTTTTCAAATTGGTTAGGTACATGATCAGAACAGGCTTTTAGAGTAGCATATGAAGGTCAGCAGGAAAAGATATAGGCCTATAGACTTATATCATGGACCCATTGATCTGGAAAGCAGTCCAAGTCCACATTATAAAGGTAGGGAAATGATCCATTCAAGATCACACAGCAAGTTAGTTTTAGTATTAATACTGGAATCTAGGTCTCTTGACTCCTGGGTATTATTACTCTTCCCCCTCTGCCTCAGTTTGACTTGTGGCTTTGCTGTGACACATTAGAGGTAGGAGAGAACAACATTGGGGTCTTTCAACCAAGAAAACCCTTTGCTACTATTTCGAAGTTCAACTTATAATGAATCATCAATTTGTAGTTCCCAGTAAAGAGCCTGGCAGCTGAACTGGTGTATCTGCCTGCAATGCAGGACACCATGGTTCAATTCCAGGGTGGAGGATATCCCCTGGAGAAGGGATAGGCTACTCACTCCAGTATTCTCAGGCTTCCCTAGTGGCTCAGATGGTAAAGAATCCACCTGCAATGTGGGAGACCTGGCTTTGATCACAGAATTGAGAAGGTCCCCTGGAGTAGGGAGTGGCTACTCACTCCCTTATTCTGGCCTGGAGAATTCCATGGACAGAGGAGCCTGGCAGACTACAGTACATGGGGTCACAAAGAGTCGGACATGACTTAGTGACTTTCAGTTTCATAAAGAGCCTAGGAAGATGCAAGTCTAATGACATTTGTTTTCCAAGGCCTTAGGTAGATGTCTATTTGGATGTGCCTACAACTGGTAAATGAATGGAGTGTCATCAGGGAGTGTCATCCAGTTCTATCATCAAAGGAAATGATAGCCTTAGGGTGGACACAGCTTCAGGTAGAAATGTTTTCTGGCTGTGACTGAAGTGTGTGCTTCCTATCCAGTACTCACTCCAGCAACCAGTAGAAATGGCACAGTGTTGTCAACTGTTATAATCTGATCTGCAGGTGAACAAGCACCATCATGTGGCTAGAGGATCTCAACTATGGCTATACATAGTGTCACTTGGGGAACTTTTAGAAAATATCCATACCCAGGTCCTACCCTAATCAATTAAACTGGTATCTCTGGCTATTGGGTCTCCAGTACTATATAATTTCAATGTTCTCTATGTTTAGCCAGGGTTGAAAATCACTGATACTTGTGACTGCTTGGGCTTTGGAAAGTAGATAGACCAGGATCTATTGCCAATTAGCTATGAGGTTACTTCTCATCTCTCTGTTTCTTCAGCCGTAGAACAGGTATAATGCTTTTTATCTTTCAGGGTTATGGCTAGTGTTAAATGAGAATGTGTGCATAAGGGACTGGGTATAGTATCATAGTATCTAGAATAGAGCAGGTGTTCAATAAAAAATGGTAGCTAAATTTTTATCACTTATTTTATTATCATTATCATTATTGTTATCATTTATAACTTTTTCCTTTTTAATTTATTTTTTATTGAAGGATAATTGCTTTATAGAATTTTGTTGTTTTCTATCAAACCTCAGCATGAATCAGCCATAGGTATACATATACCCCCTCCCATTTGAACCTTCCTCCTATCTCCCTCCCCATCCCACCCCTGTAGATTGATACAGAGCCCTTGTTTGAGTCTCCTGAGCCATACAGCAAATTCCCGTTGGATATCTATTTTACATATGGTAATGTAAGTTTCCATGTTGCTCTTTCCATACATCTCACCCTCTCCTCCCCTCTCCCTATGTCCATAGTCTATTCTCTATGTCTGTTTTTCCATTGCTGCCTTGTAAATAAATTCTTCAGTACCATTTTTCTAGATTCCATATATGTGCATTAAAATACGATATTTATCTTTCTCTTTCTGACTCACTTCACTTTTACTACTACTAACAACAAAACAGCAAACACTGAGAAAAACAGTGGATGCAGAAATAGGAGTTATAAGTCTTAGTCCTCTCTCTACCACTTACCTAATTATGTGATCGTGGATGAGTGAGTTCACCTTTCCAAACCTTAGTTTACTTCTCTGTAAAATGGAGAAGACAAGACCCATCTACTATTCTTTCCTCACAAGCTTATTGTGAACATCAGTAGTTATCTGGAAGAGTACTTTGAATGGTATAACATTTTAGAAAAATTAGAGTATTATTATTATTTTGGTCATTATTGAGCTACAATTCTGTGTATATGACCTGGTGCTAAGGGGAATGGTGTGTCCAGAAATGTAAGATACAGCCTAGATGGGGAGACAGAATTTCCCTGTGTGTGACTGAATAGTACTTGGCTCATATCACCATTAGAGCACAAATCATACCGTATTATCATTATCATTTTTTTCATATCTGTCTCCCTCACAAGAATGACTAGCTAGAGGAATGAAAAAACCTAACAGAGCAATATATATACTTTATGAGTATTTACATGGATGGAAATTACCTATGCCAGGTGGAGTGTTCAGAGGATTGAGATTTGAGCTGAGTGTTTAGGGGTGGCTTCAGTACAGATCGGGCTTCCCTGGTGGCTCAGAGGGTAAAGCGTCTGCCTGCAATGCGGGACACCCAGGTTTGATACCTGGATCAGGAAGATCCCCTGGAGAAGGAAATGGCAACCCACTCCAGTATTCTTGCCTGGAGAATCCCATGGATGGAGGAACCTGGTAGGCTACAGTCCACGGGGTCGCAAAGAGTCAGACATGACTAAGCGACTTCACTTTCTTTCTTTTCTTTTTCTTTCGATACAGATCAAACATGAAAACAAGGGTATATATCAGACAAGAAGCAGGACAGAGTCTAATACTCTCTTATCCCAGCTGTCAGCTAGGTACTCTCTATCAGCCATCTAATTTAGTTCTTACAACTACCTCATGAGGATACCCATTTCTCAGATGAATACCTTCATAATCAAAGAGTTGAAATAACTGTCCAGGGTCTCACAGCTTAGAAACAGCAGAACAAGGCCTGAAAGCCAGATCTGCCCAACTCAAGACTCTGTACTTTTCACACTGTACGATATTGTCTCATCTAGAAGTAAGAACCAAGGGATTGCTTTGATAGGTCCAGTGAGGAGACTGGTTTAACAAAACTAGAGCTGGAGTTAAAGTCCAGGGTTAGTGCCTGGGATGATAATTTGGGACCAACTCATAGAAGGCCTTGAATTTTTGCTAGGGAGTTTGAACTTTATCCTGTACATTTTGTAGCCCCTAAGAAAATCTAGAAAAACAATTTTCAAATACTTAAGGATTATGGATTAAAGTTGATATTTTTTACATTTACTTTAAAAAGTTTTGTAGAAGAAAAAGTGATTATCAGGGTTTACTGACAAAAACTGAGTGAATATCAAAATCTGATAACACCCTTGCATAGTTACACATGTGTCTATTTCCAGGTGGGGTTCATCAGGCCATGAATATTTCTGTGGCCTTTTGTTCAGTTAATATTATTTTATATGAATACATTTTTCACCTAGCCCAAATCCTTGTTAGTTCATGCATAATATGTATTGGTTAAATGCCTGTAAGAATTTAATTATTTCCTTTGTGCTTGAGTCTGACTTTATGCTATTAAGAAGCATGTTTTTGTGCTGATTGCTTATTTTTTTCCTCTTGGGTTGATTTCTTTGGGTCTGTTCTTCAAAGTGTATCAACTGGATCAATAAGCATGAACTCTCTCGTATATATTATTTTGCATTTCATCCACATTGTTCCACAATTCTTGATGTCAGGCCATCTAGAAAGAGTAAGCCCACTGTATAGTGCTACAAGCAATGTGTGCATGCATCTGTTTCAATATATTCCTGCCAAAACTGTTTTATTTAAAAAAAATATGTGTATTTATTTTGTGCTGAGTCACATGGAGACTAGAGACAAAGAGGTAGAAAGTTCAGTTAGGAGACTGCTACAATAGTCAAGGTTTAAGTGAAAAGAACCTGATTTTTTGGTGATGATGACTATAACAAATTCATCATCAGATATTGACTAAGCACCTGCTATGTGTCATTCACAATACTAAACATGTTAGTGAAAAGTGAAAGTGAAGTCGCTCAGTCGTGTCCAACTCTATGCCACCCCATGGACTGTAGCCTATCAGGCTCCTCCATCCATGAGATTTTCCAGATAAGAGTGCTGGAGTGGATTGCTATTTCCTTCTCCAGGGGATCTTCCCAACCCAGGAATCAAACCCGGGTCTCCCGCATTGCAGGCAGACACTTTACCATCTGAGCCAGTACCTAAGTAAATTCTCCCAATGCCTCTGTAAGGTAATGTATTATTGGTCTTAATTATATAGTTGAAGAAACTGAGACTGAGCAAATTGATACCCTCAGTTCAGTTCAGTTCAGTTCAGTCGCTCAGTCATGTCCAACTCTTTGCTACCCCATGTACTGCAGCATGCCAGGCTTCCCTGTCTATCACCAACTCCTGGAGCTTATCAAACTCATGTCCATCTATTCAGTGATCAGATATTGACTAAGCACCTGCTATGTGTATTATTGGTCTTTATATAGTTGAAGAAACTGAGACTGAGCAAATTGATGCCCTAGGTGACACAAATATGAAGTTTCAGAGCTAGAGTTCAAACATAGACTATCTGAAGGGATAGCTGCTAGGATATTTTTTTAATCCAGAGTTGTTAGTAACCAAAAAGAAATGGGGACCAAGAAAGGTGGCCAATATCACTGCAATATCGTGTATCTCCTGAGGAGTAGTGTTCCATTTGGCTAACTGTCCAAGTTCTTGTTCTCTCTTCCAGGAGACTCTGACAGTTTCAGCAAAGTGCGGCCTCCAGGAGAAAAGCCAACCATCATCAGACCCCCAGTGAGGCCTCCAGACCCTCCCTGCCGGGCAACTACTACCCAGAAACCAGAACCAAAGCCAGATGTTATGGCTGGCAATGCAGGGGAAATCCCATCATCTGTGTAAGTAGGGCTGTTTTTCAACCTTGACCTAAAGCCCACCTTAGATCACTAAGAATGCTTTTAAGATTATCATTATGGTTGTAAAGGGTGTACAATGCACAACCCTGGGGCGTCATTCACTTCATAGTGAAGGGAACTGTCACAGACCAGCCCTGTTCAGAGTTTTCTACTGGGAGAGTTTTCCTAAGCTGAAGTGTTTAAAACTTAATGCCTGATAGGACACCCATTTTTCTTAGTCGCCCTGATCTCTGTAGGGTAATAAGATTACCTGCTGCTTTCATGCTTCCTTGGCCTGGAAATTTTTTATCTTATTATTACTACTTGTTTTAAAAGTAATTTAATGAACAGATTTGTTCATTTTACTTGTACTTTAAGGCTTTTTTTTTTTAAAAAGGGAATGTATGATTTTAAAAATTTTCCAAAATGACTCTCATTCTCCAAAGAGCATCTTACAGGGTAAGAACAGAGCTAATATCCAACAGGACTTCCTGAGGCTGGTTTGCAAGCCAAGAGACCAGGGATAGAGCAGCTAAGATGGGGCCACAGCACCTCTTAGGGACCCACCCTTGCTTGGCCACAAAACTAACCTGGCTGGCCTCTCCATAGCCAGTGCCTGGGACCCCTCTCAGTATCCTGCTTCCTGGTTTTCCTTTTTCTTGTGTTTATTGTCTCATAATTGTAAAATTGAGGAAGTAAGAAAATAAAAGCCTCTACCACTTGGACTGATTGGAAGGTGAAGGTGAAGTCGCTCAGTCGTGTCCGACTCTTTGCGACCCCGTGGACTGTAACTTACTAGGCTTCTCCGTCCATAGGATTCTCCAGGCAAGAATACTGGAGTGGATTGCCATTTCCTTCTCCAGGGGATCTTCCCGACCCAGGGATCGAACCCAGGTCTCCCGCATTGGAGGCAGATGGTTTAACCTCTGAGCCACCAGGGAAGCCCCCTTGGACTGATTAGCTAAGTGTATTTACAAAATGCCAAAAACTATACTCTGAAACCAAGAACTTGTTTTACTTATTTCTCCCAAGAGCAGCCTGAATGCATATCATACTTAGACCATTCTGAACCAGGGGGAAGCAGAAGGTATCAGCCATAGCCTTGGGAGTGCCTATGGTGTCTGAGCCATTTCACATTCTGATATGTAGATTTTCCCTCAGACCCAGATCCTTTGCAAGCTAAGGCAGAACATGGCATTGGTGGCCTGTCTGGTTCATATTTTATTCTCATTTCCATTGGCCATTGGTTCTCACACATATTTCAGAGCAGTTCATGGGATTTGGTTGACTTCTGTTTGCAGAGTGGCTTCCAGGACCAGATTCTTTGAAACAGCTTCCCGGAAAACAGGAAGGTAAGAGATGCACGTGACAGAACTTCAACCAAATCACTTTTTAATAAATGCATCATGAGTGTGTTATTTACTCTCTTAACATTCTCCTTTTCTGTTTCCTGTAGCTCTGTCTCTGTCTGACTGTGTTTGTTCCTTTCTCTCCCCCAACACTGTCTTTCTGTCTCCCAATCTTAACTTGTGTTTCTGCCTTTTCCCTATACCTGTGTGTCTCTCTGCCTTTGTCACTCTTACCTATTTGTTTCTTTTACACTATTTGTTTCTCTGTCTCTGTAATTCTCAGTCTCTTTCTCTCTGTTTTTCTGCTTATGTCTCTGTTTCTTTGTCTCTCAGTTTCCCTATCTCTTTGACGCTTTTTGTCTCTCTCTCCATGTCTCTCTTTCTTTGTCTGTCTCTGTATTTGTTGTCTCTGCCCCTCTGACTCTGTTTTTCAATCTCTCTTTCTCTCTCTCTCTCACACACACATATACACACACACAGAGTACTCACATACCAAATGGTATTGCAAAAATATTATGCTCATTGTAGGTCTTTTTTTGTTAGTTTGCTTATTTAGATCCTATCTTCTTCTAAAAGGGCAACTGATAGAAATATATAGAGTGCAATATTCTAACATAAATGGCCTTAGAATGAGCATAGTCCTGATTTCAGAGGTAAGCATTAGACTTAGGTGGCTGTTTTCAAACTGGCTGCACATATAAATCACCTGGAAATTTTTGAGGGAAAAAAAAATGAACACAGATTCCTGCCTTCCACTCTAGACTCATTAAAACAGAATCTCCAGGAGTAGCACCTGGGAATCTAGGTTTTTACATTTCTTTCGTTTCTTCTTTCCAATTAATTTGTTTTTAAAATTCTTCAAGTGCTAGTATAGACTTTTCAAGGCCTATAATTTGGGACCCTTTAGATTGGAACACTTGGAGAAATGATTGCTTATCCTTCAGGGACTCTTCTGTGAGTTCACTTTGTGTTGCTTATCAGAGAGATCAAAACTGTGTTTCCTGGTGGGTGATAGGAGTGTAACTCTTCTGGGTGTTCAATTAAAAGCAGAGTAATATGCCTTTACCAGCACTGGAGCTGGGATAGGTTAGACATCATTTAGTTAAAACTGTGGGCCCTGACTCACCAGGACATGATTCTGAATAGCAGGCCACTGAAATTCTGCTTGGCAGTCAGTCACATGGAACTCTAGTCTAGACCAAATTCTCCTTAGACAATAATTTACCATTTATTCTACCATAACAGATGAAACCGAGGTCAAAGCCCTTCTTACTGATATAATGAAGATAAAGTTTTTACCTAAAATATTTTTTGAAGCAGGCTTAATCAGATAAGCTTGAGGGGGAACAAAAAAGAAAAACAGAAAGAGACACCTTAATATTCTTAAAGCATCTGCCTATAAGCAGGACTATTTACTACTTCTGAGTAGTCCTTCCTCCCTCCCTAGGATAAGCCATATGATAAATAAATACCAGGAAAATAGAATAAAGCAATCTTGAATTAACAGAATGAAGTGTGCATATCTAAAGGAAAGCTTTTTAGAAGTAGTGGTATCTGAGATGAAGCTTGAAAGATGGGTAGAATACACTGAAAATGAGAACAATTGTTCTGTAGTCTTGTACAGGTAACCAAGGCATTGAGCTGTATATGTACTAGGCATGAACAAAGTCCAGTAGAATCTTTAAGGCAGCTTGATTTCTAACAGGGAAATTATAGCCAAACTGGTGTTGAAAATGTGGAAAGATTGGTAACCATTGCCTAGGCTTTGTCATAGTGCTCAGAGAAGTCTTGGACCAACTGCAACATAGGGTACTATGGCCAAAGCAGGCACTTCAGGATGGAGGATGACCCTACCAGGCCTATATTCAGGCCTCTGGAACCTAAATTTAATCCTCTTCCTTATCCCCAGATTCTATCTTGGCAGGAGTGTGTAAGACCAAGGTGGGTACACCAGTCCTCCAATATGTCATGAGTCACCTTCCTAGGTACCTACAGAGTCCTCCCATTCAGCATCCACATAACAAAAGCACCCCTTCCGTCTAGACCCATTTTAAAAAATAATTTATTTTAATTGTAGGCTAATTACTTTATAATACTGTGGTTGGTTTTGCCATAAACTGACATGAATCAGTCACAGGTGTACATATGTCCCCCCATGCTGAACCCCCCTCCCTTCTCTCTCCCCATCCAACCCCTCTGGGTTTTCCCAGTGCATCAGCTTTGAGTGCCCTGTTTCATGCATTGAACTTGGACTGGTCATCTATTTCACATATGGTAATATACATGTTTCAGTGCTATTCTCTCAGATCATCTCACCCTCGCCTTCTCCCACAGAGTCCAAAAGTCTGTTCTTTATATCTGTGTCTCTTGCTGTCTCGTATATAGGGCCATCATTACCATCTTTCTAAATTCCATATATATGTGTTAATATACTGTATTGGTGTTTTTCTTTCTGACCCCAGTTTTGTAACCACCATTTTCATCAGTGCATCTACATGCTGGCTGCTGGTCAAAATCTTAGACTAGCCACAGTCAATCTCATCTCATTGCTAATGAAAATGATAATCTATTTAACCTTTGCTGTGCCCCTTTTTGCCTCCAATTTGTACACCTGACTATATGTAACCTGATATTTGAATGACCTCACTTTTCATTTATCTCCCATATACAATTTAAAAATTAAAAACTCAAAAGAAGAGAAAGGAGGGGGAAATATGTCAGTAAGGCAGAACCACTTATGCAACGCAAGTTCACAAAGAGCTTAGTGTTCCACTTTTGCTGGAATGTGGGGGTGAGGGGAAGGAAGCTCAGCTGGAAGTGAGGCCAGGAAGATGGATTGGGGCCAGATTGTAAAGGCCTTATATAACATACCAAGGAGTTCAGTCTTTATTCTCTAGTCAATATGGAGAGCTCAAAACCTTAAAAAATGACAATGCATATTCTAATCTGCATGAATTATTTTGAAATACACACACATTCTGTTGGTAATGAGGAAGATAGGAGAGTAAAACCTGAAGGCAGTGAGACCAATTAGGAGGCTAATCATCCTAGCAAGAGTTGATGAGGTCTTGATATATGGCATTGTTAGCAGGAATAGAATGAAAGGATAGATTTGAGGTAGACTCAGTAAGACCTTAATGACTTTTCAAATATGGAACATTGGAGAAGGATTAAGAGAGAAAAAGTCTAACTTGGATAGCTGGGTAGATGGTAGCAATAGTTAATCATGGTGGAACAGGTTTTGTGGAAAACTTTCTCTGATCAATTTTGGACACTGTGTATGAAGATTCTGCGTGACATCCAGATAGTAATTACCGATGGGTAACTACAACTTAGACTAGTAATTGGTACTGGACCTACATACATTTAGGGGTAGAATTATTGAGTACAGACACTGTACAAAGTTATTCACATATACTACAATATGAATAGTATCCTTTGGGGTGGGGGTGGGGTCTCAGTGCTTGATGGGGATTGAAATCATGAATGGGAATAAGATCACTCAGGGAGTAGGTATAAATAGACTCAAGAGAGAGGAGAAAAACAATGTTGAGAACATAGCCCTGGGACCAGCTGTTGTCTGGGATTTTCTGCCCACATTATATGGGCCTTAATTCTCCAGGGTTTTCTCTTTCCTCCAACCATCTCTAGACAAGGTGACCATAGGACTGATCTAAAGACATCAAGAGGCCAGGCAAAGCTTGTTTGGTCTCTGAGGCCAAGGAAGATTCATGTTTCTTAGAAGGTATTTGCCTTTCCTCTTTGCCCTTCTCTCATTGGAGATAATCATAGAATGTAGTCTTTGGTCTTAGGCCAATTTCTCTGGTCTCCCCTAGCCTCCCATTGTATGACACTCAAAGGATTGTGGTAGCACCTGAAAGATGTTTTTGTGTCTGGGACACTGGGCTCTCTAAATCTGCTAGAGAGGTAGCCTAACCTGTAAGCATGGAGTGAGATGTTTTGAAATATCTGGATGGAATCACTTCCTAATTTTTCATATGGCCTGATTGGCACTGTCTTGGAAGGGTTACCCACCCACTTGTTTTGCCTTTCCAGTTCTGATTTCTAGAGTCTTAGTGAAATGTCTTTCATCCTTTACCCGCAGTTCTCAAGGCAGACTTCCTGGAGATGAGAGTTGAGGCCTCAGGTATGTAGTATCCTCTTCTGATTACAAAACCTTGTTACACATATGCCTTCTTTTATGAGATCTGAGTTTTTGAGAACTGGAATGCCATGTAGGTCCAGAGGGTGGGAATTCACCTCCTTGGATCAGTTTACTACTCTGTAATTACATGACCCTTATACTTACTGTCGTTTAATACTGAGGTTCTCTATGTTTTTAAGTTTACTTTTTCTTTCTCTCTCAGCCAAACTACAGTATAATTTTATGAATTGCCTTTGAATCAAGGTCATTAGAAATCCTAGATTGTGACATTTGGGGCAATTACATTTCCTTCCCTGGGCCTCAATTTCCTAATATGTAAAATGAAATGTTTGGAACCTTTTAATTCTAACATCCTTTGGGTCTATAAGAATATCAGTAAACTCTCATTTGATATTTTGGTAGGTCCCAAGAGTCTACCTTAGTATTTGTAGAGGGATTTCATTCCTTCAGCCCAAATCACTATTTAATACTCCTTGAACCTTCATCCTTAGTTCTTTATATATGTCAAATGTAAAGCACTTTCACATCCATTAGCTCATTTAGTTCGTATCAAATGTCAGAAATAAGGAAGATAATATGTACTTTCACTAAGCATATAAAGAAACTGAGGTTCAGAGGGGATACGTAACTTACTAAGATCACCAGAGCCATGGAGATCATGGAAATTTCTTTCTCTGCCTAGAAGTTCTGATTGACGATCAGATTGTTGGCATGATATAAACCAATACATGCATAAACAAGATCCAGGTATCTGGAGCAGAGCTTTCCATGTACTCCTCAGCCTTCCTTTTCTTCCTATCACTGCCAGTCCTCAGAGGTCTGTGGGTAGATAAGCTTTTTCTTATCAGCTCTCATGAAGGTAAAGTCCCAGTAAAAAGAAATCTGGAGTTATTGTACGGCCATAAAGGCAGTGACCATTCTGCAAGGGGGAGTAATCTCAGAGATATCAGGCTTCTATATCCCCTGTAGACTTTTTGAGGATTAGAGTTCAAGCTAAAGGCACAGGGTTTCCAGCCCTGATAATAGCACCATATTGGGACTGGTCTATGGAATCTGAGTTATAAGGGCTTCTTCCTAGCCAGCTGCTGTTACTCAGCAGATTTGCTACCTACCACAAGAGGCCCTACTGCCCAGTGGCTATTAAGTGCTTAACCAATCAAAGCTAATTCCTTACTCTCTTCTTTCCCTTTCAGGTTGTAAAATCCTTGGCTTCAGGGGACACTTTCCAGGTTCTAGAAGGGTCTTCTTCAAACCCTTGTGTGCTGAAGAGCAGATTCTTCCTGTCCCTGCACCTTCAGGCTCTGGGAGGCTATAAAATAAGGGGCACATGTCCTATACACAAGTTTATTTCTCCTTTGTATTCTGTCTTCATTCCCCTAGAAGGTCTATCTTGAGCTCCTATAAGATTGTGAATGGCTGAACTTCCGCAAGCCAGACTGCAGAAACCAAGCTGTCCACTGACCTGAGTCGAAGAGAGGAGCTCAGTTTTCAACTGTTCTCTGAACTTCCTGCCTCCTCAAAAGGCCATCTATCTCTGAAAGATTTGGGGCTAAAGATTGATCTTAGAAGTCTTACCCTGAACTAAAATTTACTTGAGTTGGGGCCATTGCTTACCTTGGAAGTAAGGGAGTAGGAATGTTTGCTGAACTTCGGAGGCTC
>SJYT01072948.1:0-16264 GCA_006410635.1 Cephalophus harveyi | reverse complement strand
TGAACTTCGGAGGCTCTTACCATGTCTCTCTTAATGAAGATATGGACCCTTGTGCCAGTTTGGAGCTCTGGCATAGTACTGCATTACCAAGAATGCATCCTCTCCTATGGCCCAGACAGAAAGAGTGATGCCTCTATAATCCCTCCAATGTGGACTCAGGAAGGTGGCCTTCCTGCTTTTACATACTTAGGACAAATCTGCAAAGCATGTTTTGCATGTCAAAGCGTATGTCTGTTTGAATTATTCTTCTTCCTGCTTTGTCCTAACAGCTTCCTTTCCAAGCAATCAGAAAGAAACAAAAGCTTCAAACAGTTCTTTTTTTTTTTAAGGCAGACTGTGTTTGTTCTGTAGGAGTTCCATTTTGGGATCAAATGCTGGGGAAAATTGTTAAGATGGATAAAGGCCAGGTAGTTGTCATTGTTGTTTCATGTTTGCTTTTTGAAGATATGCTCTTTTATCACCTAAAAGAAACAGTTCTTAACCCAGTATCTATGGACTCAGGAACTTCATAAAGCCTCTGAAATGGTATGTAGACTTCCACAACAATGTGCCTTTTCTGAGGAAATGGGCCATAACATTCTAGTGAATTTCAAATTGGACCTGTGACATAATAAAGATTAAGAACCCAGCCCTTGAGACAAAAGACTCTTTTTACAATTCCTAAAATAATTGATTAGAAAGGACTTTCAGTATTATTTAGTCAAACTGCTTAGTTTACTATTGGAGAAACTGAGGCAGAGCAAGTTAGCAGCTGTGCCTAAACAAGATCCAATATCCCTACTCAAGGTTCTTTCAATTATACCATGCTTATCAAGCAAAGGGCCTCATGATTGGTAGCTTTAGGGGCCACCATTTTGAGAGTTTGGCTTTTACCCTCTTTCTTGAGCCACATACACTTGCCACCAAATGGGACTTCAGAACTAAGCTCCTGGTCTTCCTCATTTGATGTTTCAATCATTGAAAAGGAACTAAAACACAATTAATTAGTGAAGTGAGTCAGAAATCTGACAAGTAGACATTTCTGATTCCTATTTGTTGAAGAGAAGCTGCTGGAAAAAGTGTCATCACTTGTTTCCACACAGGTGCCTTGATTTAAGGATAGGTTTTAAGATAGCCTTTCAGTTCAATTCAGTCGTTTAGTCGTGTCTGACTCTTTGCGACCCCATGAATCACAGCACGCCAGGCCTCCCTGTCCATCACCAACTCCCGGAGTTCACTCAAACTCATGTCCATCGAGTTGGTGATGCCATCCAGCCATCTCATCTTCTGTCAGATCTATGTAATTATTGGGTTGGCCAAAAATTCATTCAGATTTTTCCATATGATGATACAGAAAAACCCAAATGAACTTTTTGACCAGCCCAATATAATGTGGTCCAGTGTGAAAGAAAGGACTTTCCTATTGGATTCTTCTAGCAAGGCCCCACTAGTCCACTTCCTATAGTACTGAGAAGAAGCATAGACATGGGGAAAAGAGGAGGCGAGAGATGAGATGATGAGAAGAGAATGCATACATGCACTAACCAACTCTGAGATGCCTTTGGAACAGTATTACTGAAAGGCAATAGCTACTTTCAAGATTTAACTCTGCTGCTGTTGCTGCTGCTAAGTCGCTTCAGTCGTGTCCAACTCTGTGCAACCCCATAGACGGCAGCCCACCAGGCTCCCCCATCCCTGGGATTCTCCAGGCAAGAACACTAGAGTGGGCTTCCATTTCCTTCAATGCGTGAAAGTGAAAAGTGAAAGTGAAGTCACTCAGTTGTGCCTGACTCTTCATGACCCCATTGACTTCAGCCTACCAGGCTCCTCCACCCATGGGATTTTCCAGGCAAGAGTACTGGAGTTGGTTGCCATTGCCTTCTCTGAGATTTAACTCTAAATGTGGCTTATTGATGAGTTAGTGACATGTTATCTGACATAAACACACTGAGAACCTTCGTGGAAATAATTTAGTAGAAATTTGACAACATTCTTAATGAAGGTGTACCCAAGTGGCCATATTGAACTCTCAGCTCTACCCAGTCTCAAAGGCCAGGTTGCTAAGAAACCAGGAGCAAGTAAGCCAAGTGGCTACCATTCTACCTGCTGCTCACCCCCAAACAGAATCTCTGTGAGGCCTGGTGGACTCAGTCAGGAAGTACTCACTGAGCCCTAATCTCAGAGCTGTGGACTCTCTGCTCTGTTCCATTAGATGACTAACTAAACCAAGCAGATATGCAAATTTTAGCCACAGAAGCAGTGTCCATTCGAGCCTCAGTACTTTTGAAGATATTAGAGATATGGTTCTACTGTGGTTTCCTTGGGGGGAAATTCCACACTCAATTTTTATTCCACCATAAATATTGAGAGATTATTGAGAACCAGAGAAAGTGAAAGTCACTCAGTTGTGTCCAACTCTTTGCGACCCCATGGACTGTACAGTCCATGGAATTCTCCAGGCCAGAATACTAGAATGGGTAGCCTTTCCCTTCTCCAGGGGATCTTCCCAACCCAGGGATCAAACCCAGGTCTCCTGCATTGCAAGCAGATTCTTTACCAGTTGAGCCACAAGGGAAGCCCGAGAACCAGAGAAAGATATCACAATTCTAGTGGAATATGTGTCCCAAAAATGTGGCTGTGAGATTGCTATGTGTTTCCTTGGAAACAGATCAAGAACCTGGTCTAAAGAGTTGGGACCACCAGTCTGGCTGGAAGCCAAGAGCAGTGACTGGCTAGCTCTGTTCCTGCCCTGGGCTATACTCAAAGAATTACAAAGAATGAACCTCAGCATCTACCCTT
The DNA here is from genome assembly GCA_006410635.1 of Cephalophus harveyi. Lineage (NCBI taxonomy): Eukaryota > Metazoa > Chordata > Mammalia > Artiodactyla > Bovidae > Cephalophus > Cephalophus harveyi. The sequence continues at coordinate 13,486 of SJYT01072948.1, read as the reverse complement.
TTGTTCTCTGATTTAAAGAGAAAAAGCTTCTGTGAAATGAGATTGACTTGACCTGGGGTTGATGGATAGTCATTCAGAAGAGGCTACGGCAAGGGGGTGATAATTGAAGTGTGTCAACTATAGGAAATTATCTGCATACCTCAGTCAGGAGGCTAGAGAAACTGGCAATGTAAATCTTGAGCTGACAGTGATAGCATTTATTAAGCACCTACTAAGTGCTAGGTGCTTCATATACTTTATATACTTTAGTCCCTACGACAATCATACAAGTGGGTACTATCCTCATCTTACAGATAAAGGATTTATGGCCCAGCAGACTAAAATAACTGGCACAAGGTCACACAAGTAAACAATTGTTATTCTAATCCAGGTCTCTCTGATTCTGCACCCCATATTGTTTTCCTTTTGTAATATAAAGGCCATATTACTGGAGCTGACATGACTCTCTGACTCTTGCCTGATTAACAAAATATTAAAAGGCAAGCATTTGAGGGGAAGGAGGGAATGTAGGTCCAATTTACTGGGGAAGAAAAAACTGGGCTGAAAGCGATTTCTGTTATGTTTCCTCCTCCCATTCAGTATGACCATTTGTTATGGTTTTAAAAAAGGTCATTTACTTTTACCTTGTGACACGAAGGATTTGCTTTTTGTTGGTAGTTGTCAAATCCTTGGCCTAGCTGCTTTTCAAAGAAAAAAAGGCCCTTCTATATGTTTGTTACTTCCCCAAAGTTCTAGAATGTGCAGCGTTACCCTGAGACTGGTGACATCCATACATGTAGTTTGAGAACATGAAATGATCTTGGTGCTTCTGCAATACTTGATGCCTTGGGATCAAATCCCTATTAAAGGTTTTCTGTGGTGACAGCAAAAGTTAAAGAGATGATTTAGAATAAAAAATATTATTGAATTTTTTGTTTAAAAAATATGAGGGATATTGTCCAGCCACTGAGGGCCAAAACTCAACATCCAAGTTGAGTAATAAGTGTTGTCATGTAGACTATTTCTAAAATAAGTTGCTATTATGTGAAAGAATCCTTCCCTTTTCAAGAAGTTCTTTAATTCTGTAATAGCTAGAATAAATATAGTAATGAAAAAGTACTTCTGTGACTAGAAAAATTGCTTTTGAGAGAATATAGATCAATGACACTATGTTTAATGTAGCTGCCTCTAATGGCCTTGACATATTACAAGCCCAGAAAAAGCTTCAGAAGCATTTAAAAATTGCAGAGAAAAGCAAGATAACTTGAAGAGATGTTTTTGATGAAGAAAAGCCTCCGTTTTCATAAGGAAAATAATCATTTGATACCAAGGACATTAATAGATCCTAGAAAGATGCTTTTATGAAATACATATGTAACATCAGAAGAAAAAGAATTAGATCCTGGAGTACATTCACATGACTTAATAAAGTATACAGACTGTCTAGTATTAATGGCCTCTATCTGCAGTTTGTCATGGAAACAATCTTTGAGCATATTATGCATGATCCAATCATTGTTCCTATTGTCTTCTGTAATTCTAAGGAAATATATGGCCCAGAATCTGTTTGTACCTAGGGATCTCCATCTGCAGTCTATTTTGCACCAAGTCCAGTTATTCCTTAAGGCCTCACAACATCGCTGTGTGAAAGTGATAGCCCCATTCTATAGATAAGAAAACTTGAGACTCAGGAAGATGAGAAATAATTTGCCCAATGTCATACAGTTAGGGATTGATTAAAAACCCAAAACTAGAAGCTACAGGAGCAATCCTGTTTCTAATATAGCACACACTACTCCAAGTGGTAAAGGAATTCTCACAGTAAGTGGAGATGATGTTTAGAAATGAGACTAACAACATCTGCAAGTCTTATTACTCAAAATACGGTCCATAATCAGCCTCAGCATCAGTATTACCTGGGAGCTTACGAGAAATACAGATTCCTGGGCCCCCTCCCAGACATCTGAGATCAGAAGTTGTATTTTAATAAGATATCCAGTAGATAACTATACACATTAAAATTTGAGAAGCACAGATTGTAAGCCAAAGTAGGTTGAAGAAGGAGATATCTTGGTGAGGTAAAGACCAAAAATGGTAGATAAGACCATTCTGGTATGTTGAAAATGTTTACAAAGATTATGTCCATAGATGCCTGCTTCTTACATTGCTTTGTACATGGTCTTATACTTTGACGAAATATAAATGAAGTTTTTCTACTTCAAAGAATAGTGAAACCACCTTAAGACTGAAAGTTACCTGTGTTTCAAATCTCTGAGCATTAAAAGCAGTAGAAAGTCAACATGGAGCATTGTAAAGAGTTCATTCAGGAGTGTTGGCGGTCCAGACTCACTCCTCACTGCCTGTTTGTAATGCTGAGCAAGTCTCCCCTAAATTATCTGCCTTTAAACTAGGTAGTCTCAAAAGGTATTTTCAGTTTTGACATTCAGTTATTCTCAGCTGTAGATTTTAACTACAGTCAACCTTGTAATGAAAGCATGGACAATTCTACCAGGTTTTGTCTGCCTAGAGATTAGTATCTTTGTTCACATGAGAAGGAGTGTTCTGAGAGGAAATACCACAGTCATGACAAAGCTACGTTAATGGAAATTGCAAGAAACTGGGAGGAGCATGACTCTAGTTAACTGATTTGAAATTGGCAAGTATTTTAATTAATGTATAACCAAGGTATCCATATTCCTTTGAGAACCAGCTGTTTCAAACCACATACTTGGAAATCAACTCTTATATCCTGAATAGGGCATACTTAACAAAATTTAATAAAACTCCTCTAATTTGGGATTTGGGGGGGTTAGTTTATTCGGGGTAGGAGAGACTTGTAAAAAAGAGAAGACTCTTGTTCATCCTCCAGCTGGCCTCTCTCCAGGTGATTCTGATGCTCATTAGCTGAAAACAACTAGTTATAATCTAACCTCTTAAAATGGAGAAACAGACAGGAGAAGGAACTGATCTAAGGTCACATGCCAAAGCCAATGGCAGAAAACAGGTGCTCAGTGTACCACCCCAAGGGCCTTTCAACTCTACTTTCTTTGGGTGACTAGTTTACCACAATCAAGATCTCTGCTTCCAGCAGTAAGGCACACACTGGGAAGGATGAATATGCCTTCCATCTGAATACATTGCTTCCATCACATATTCACACTCATTTCTTTTTTGAGGCTCAGAGAGATAACATAATTTGCCCAGGGTCACACAGATAGGAAATAGACTTGTACCTAGGTTTTCTGATTTCACCTATGGTGCACTACTTCTCTAGGAGAGAAGCAGCCCTTCAAACCCTCGGCACTTCTCCTGGGAAATGTCAGGAGCTCTAAGCCTTTAATTGCTTTAATTCAGTTGTTTCAAAACAGATCAGTTTTTTCCCTACTGGAGAATATACTAACAGCTTTATAACTTGTAACTCTGCAGAGCACACTTACGTCCATCATTTTGTTCTCAGACCCATAAAGTAGGTAAGACAAGGTATTAAGCCCTCATTTGACATGTACAAAGTGAGGCACAAAACCACTGTATTAATTTTCTATTGCTGCTGTAACAAATAATGACAACTTAGCAGCCCATCAGGCTCCTTTGTCCATGGAATTCTTCAAGCAAGAATACTGGAGTGGGGAGTCATTCACTTCTCCAAGGGATCTTCCTAACCCAATGCAGGTCTCCTGCATTGCAGGCAGATTCATTACTGTGTGAGCCACCATCTGCCATATGCCAAATGTGAGCCTTAGTACTTTGCATGAGTTTGTTGAATTTGTCCAGATAATATTCCTATGAGGTAAGTACTGGCATTAGCCTCATTTTACAGGTGAGAAAACTGAGGCACAGAATAGCTACGTAATTTGCTCACATTCCCTAAACCAGAAAAGGGTGAATTCAGGATTCAAATTCAGACTTTGTGCATGCGTGCTGAGTTGCTTCACTCATGTCCAACTCTATGCAACCCTATGGACCATAGCCTGTCAGGCTCCTCTGTCCATGGGATTCTCCAGGCAAGAATACTGGAGCAGATTACCACGCCCACATCACTTACGTCTCCTGCAGTGGCAGGTGGTTTCTTTACCATTAGAGCCACCTGGGAAGCCCACAAACTGAGACCATTCCCTTAACTAAGTCCTTGTGTCTTCTACAAGACAGAAAATTCTCCTAGAGAAGACGTAAAAGTCAAATTAATGTCCCTAGCATCTTTGATGCTCTAAGCTTGCCCTCAGAGCCCTGGCATTCTGATAACCCAAGTCAGCATAGCTGAGTATTCTGAAGGAGTCAAGAGACTTGCTGTGTCTTATGGGGTCAGTGGGGGGCTTTCCCATTGGCTCAGCAGTAAAGAATCTTCCTGCAGTGCAGTAGATGCAGGTTCAATCCCTGGGCCAGGAAGATCCCTGGAGGAGGGCATGGCAACCCACTCCAGTATTCTTGCCTGGAGAATCCCGTGGACAGAGGAGCCTGACAGGCTACAGTCCATAGGGTCACAGAGAGTTGCACACAACTGAAGCAAATGAGCATGCACGCACACATGGAGCCAATGGAGTACAAAGCGAAGGTGCCCAACATTTTCTCAGAGACTGGAAGAAAAGGAGCGTGTCAGTCCAGGTAGGTGGGGTCTAGATGGGTTGGTCCAGGGTCTTCCCTGTTAGCTCAGTGGCAAAGAATCCACTGCAAATGAAGGAGACATGGGTTCAATCCCTGATCTGGGAAGATCCTACATGCCACAGATCAACTAAGCCTATGCACCACAGCTACTAAAGGCTGCACTCACTATAGCCTGTGCTTCACAGCAAGAGAGGCCACCACAATGAGAGGCCTGTGTACCGCAGCTAGAGAGTTGTCCCTGTTCACCGCAACTAGGGAGAAACCTTCCCAGCAATGAATACCCAGTACAGCAAAAATAAACTAATCTTTTTTCAAAAGCAGATGGACCGTTACTACATGCAAGGCAGCAAAAGAGACAAAGATATAAAGAATAGACTTTTGGACTCTGTGGGAGAAAGCAATGGTAGGATGACTTGAGAGAATAGCGTTGAAACTTTTATATTACCATATGTAGAATAGATAACGAGTTGCAAGTTCCATGCATGAAGCAGGGCACTCAAAACCAGTGCTCTGGGACAACCCAGAGGGATAGGGTGGGGGGTGGGGAGGGAGGTGGAAAGCAGGTTTCAGGATGGGGGTACACATGTGCACCCATGGCTGATTCATGTCAATGTATGGCAAAAGTCATCACAATATTGTAAAGTAATTATTGTCCAATTAAAATAATTTAAGGTTTTTTTTTTTTTTTTTTAAAGATGGGGCAGCCCCAGGAATACCCTCTGCAGAGTAATATTTCCACTGTTTACCCATGAGACAGGTGGGTCTCCCTGTTGTGGTGTGCATTCAAGTTGTATTATTTCCTCTGAAACTCTATGAAGCCCATTTCTTGAAGACCCAGGCCCTGAGCATGCCCCCCAAAAGTGCCTGGAATTAAGCCTGCAACAAAGAGTTTTCCTGATTCTGGAGAACAGGGCTACACAATGACTTTCACTATACCTTACATTTCTCAGCATTTGACAAGACTGTGGGTACTAAGTTTCCACTCATATTGTCAGCCCTGGATTTATTCCTCTTATTTCTACTTCCTCAGTTATTTCCATCTAGGTACCATGATGCTGGCAGGTGCCACTCTACTGTAATTTCCAGAGCTATCGTGATGTGAGGTAGGTAGGGTATGGACAACCTCAGTCCTGTCACTCACCTCTTCTCCACCCCTGCTACCATCCCTTAATACTCAGAATTCTGTCTCCTTTCTGAGCTTGAGATCTAGAAGGACTCAGTAGAAGTTGAGATCCTCTATTCTCCATGTCTCCTTTGCTAGCCCTGGCCTCTAAACCCCCTGAAAGGAACTCAAACACCATTATCCATATTCATGCCTCAATCACCATTGGCAAGTTACTTTATCAAAATAACCATGGTTGGCCCTTAAATAATGCTCAATTAATATTAACAAGTGGTGGTAGTAGCAGCAGCAGCAGCAGCAATAGCAGTGGCTGCCTTAGTTGCTATATAAGAATGGATTCTTCTCTATACCTATTCAGGGCTAGTGGAACATGCTCTGCCATTCAAAATCTTCCCAAATGTTAACTATCTATCACTTGATTCTTGAATTCTTCAGTATAGTGAAACGATTATCTGGAAACAGTCATGTTCATTGGCCCTATACCTAGCCACCCTGATCCCCGTCACCCTGTGGAACCTGTCCTCATGCATGATTCAGTTTCCCCAAAATACTTATTCTCTTATGCAGGAGTTTCATGTCAATAATCCAGGCCCACTACTCTGCCCTGTGCAGTTTGCAACAGTCAGGTCTATGAAACATTCCTGAAGCATTCCCATGACTTGAGGAATAGAGACTCCTTCCTGCTATGGCCGTTAAACTCTTGGTTATGTGGCTTAAGTGCCTTCACCCTCATGAAGACCCCTCTTCTGGGGAACAGCTGTTTTTCCCACATTGCTTACTCTCTGTTTCTCTACATTTTTCACTCTTATTGTCATTACAATAGTGCTTATTGTGTTTCCTCAAATGTCTTCAGTGAGCAAGTGGGTAGGTCTTGAAGGAGATATAGAAGAAAAGCACTATTCTGCTGCCAGCTGGTTTCACACTTAATTAAAATTAATCTTGCCTCTTGGCTGTCCAGGGTACATTCATATCCAGCAAGAAATCACATTATTTTCCCTGAAGTGAATAAGACATCACAAAATACCTTTGGATATGGGTGTAAAGATTCTTTCAATGAATTTGAAGAGCTCTGGGAAAGAAACATAGGAAGCTAAGTAGCCAAACTGGTTCCACTGTGGCAAAGAGGAAAATGGACTTAATCCTGACCACAAGTAAACAGTTTATAAGAATCTGATCCAGAACCTTTGCATAATTTGCCCTTCTAAAATTCAGAGCCTGGGGAGTTGAAACAAGCCCCATAATGGAACTGGGTGTCCCCTGGGACCAAGGGAAGGAAATAAACTTGTTCAACATTTATTGTGTGTCAAGCATAGCTGGGAGAGGCCTGAATCCTTGAGCCTTCCCAGTAGATCTGGCAAAAGAGTAAGGGTGGTAATTGGGTTAAAAAATGTACTACAATTGGACAGGCACATTGCATACATTTTCTATACATTGTCTCATTTGAGCCTTTTAACCACCTCATTTTAGTTCCATTTTACCTATAAAGACTTGAAATACAGAAAGATTGTTACTTGTTCAGTTTCATAGAGAGCAAAAGGTAAAAACCTAGATAGGAATGGACTCCTAAGCCTATACAAAGCATATTTTCATTACTAAAACATTCTCTAACACAGAAGACTCCAGTACCTAGGGTTGAACCAGTTTTCAAGAAAGAACTTTTCATTGCTTTTGCTGTGATGCTGGAGGTGGAGCAAGGAAAGAGTAAATAAGGTTGTGGCCAGTACCTGAAGCAAGTTGTGATAGGAAAGGTGAAGGACCACTTATAGCCTATATGGAGACTTTGTGTGAACTAGACAAAGCACCCCCTGCTCAAGATACTTTATAACCATCTGCCATAAAATTGTAACAAATACATAAATCTCTTATTAATATGTGAGAGGCACTGCTAGATGTGGCCATATCAGCTGCATTCAATAGCCCCAAGGAGGTGAAATAATCATGGGGCTAACTGAAGCCTTAATGAGTGAGTGTGCCTCAGATCCATGTAAGGCCTAGACGGTCATTCTACAGATTATAGCCTAAGCAATTCTAAATGAGAAGGGATTATGGAGCTTAGTTAGTGGGAAGGTGGGGCTTTGAATTTATAGAATTAAATTATATTTTCAAAGCCCTGAAAGTTTTAGGATGCTGATTGGGAGCTGAGAGAAAGAACTGGGCAATGGGGGAGGGAAAGGTCCTCTGCTAAAACTTTTACACTTTTTTATATACTCCTCACAACAGTCATGGACTTCCCTGGTGGCTCAGACGGTAAAGTGTCTGTCTACAATGCAGGAGACCTGGGTTCGATCCCTGGGTCAGGAAGATTCCCTGGAGAAGGCAATGGCAACCCACTCCAGTACTCTTGCCTGGAAAATCCCATGGACAGAGGAGCTTGGTGCAGGCTACTGTCCATGGGGTTGCAAAGAGTTGGGCATGACTGAGCGACTTCACTTTCACAACAGTCATGGGAAACATAGTATTATCTTAATTTTAGATATGAGAAAACTGAAGCTCTAAGTTTAAATAACTTACCTTAGATCACACAGATATTAATTGGTGGTCCTAGGATTTGCCCCCAGGTGTGTCTAACAAAAGAAATAGTACTTTTCTCACTTTGCAATGTAACTATTGGGCATTTAGGTGTGCATTCAATCAGTCAGAAGCATTAGGTTGCTGGCAGCCTTAGAGAATAAAGAAGCTCCACAAATCGTATTCAGGAGTGCATGATCCTTGACTGAGCAAGGGTAATAACCAATACCCAGACCATAATGATTGAATTCATACCTGTACAGGCAGTGAGAGTCTCCCTAGTGACCATCAGCTTTACCCCACTCAGAAGGGTTTTCAGTGGTAAGTGGAGATCATACTTTCCTCCCTTCCCACCCCAGATTTCCAGGAAACCCTAAGGTATCCATAGACATATACACATCTATGAATGATATATATATCTTTATCAGTTCTGGGTCAAGAAGGTATGGCCATGGAACTTTTTTTTTTCCCATGCTAATTTGACTCTAGTGTGAAGGAATCTGAAACGTGTAAGTTTCTGTTTTTTTTTTTTTTTTTTTGAGCCAGATAGTGTTATGATTCTCAAGCCCTGCTTTCATAATCTATAGTCAAAGTTCCAGTCCTCCAGATAATTATCTCCATTCTTGCTATCATCTCAGCAGCCATTTCCAGATATGAAGGTAAAATAGAGGTCAGAGAGAGCTAGCTAACCAACATCAAGCTGCAGTGAGAGAAGGGAGGGTGGGCACAAAAATTCACAAGACAGAGAAACCACATACTTTCTCTCAAGCTTTTCAGATCGAGTCTCTCTAGTTCAGCCATTAGCCTTAGCCTTTCTCCAGGTTTAGGAGAAAAGCTGATTTTCTTCTGGGAGAGTCTGCTTCCTGATCTAGTTCCTTTCTTTTCTTTTCTTCTTCAGGCCCAAGAATGGAAGAATCAAGAGATTTTAAAGGAATAGAAATGGCTCTATATTTAAAAAACAATACAACATTGACTCTGTGTCTGACACTCTTCTCAATGTTTTACAAATATTAATGCATTTAATCCTACAACAGTACTATGAGGTAGATACTATTGAGACACAGAAAGGTTATACTTGACTTGCTCATGTTCATATAGCTAAGATATGGAGGAACGAGGATTCAAAACCAAGTTTTTAATTCTGAGGTTTTAACCAGTATATTGTACTGCTCATGTGATACTGTAGGAAAAATATTGGCTTTAAAAGTCAAGTAGCATCTGAATTCCAATGCTTATTCTGACACTTGTTAGCTACTTTACACCCTAGTAAATCATTTCCACTAAGCCTTAGTTTCATCACCTGTAACATGAGGATGATGGCACATGCCTCTCAGGGTTGTAGTAAGGAATAAATGGAAAGTGTTCAGCCCAGAGTAGGTATTCTAAGTTGATTCTTCTTTTCATTTTCCTAAGACTTGATACCAAACTGATTTAATATCCAAACTCAATAGCCACATCAACTTAGACTGTGCCAGAGTTAAACTAAGTAAACACTGGTTGGCACTATCGGTGGCATTCACTTCTGCTGGAGTGCTATATTTCCACCAGAAGAGATGATATAACCAGCATTTCTAAAGACAGAATTCTATCAGAATTATTTGGCTATATGGTTCTGTTTCTGCATAGACATGGGGAAGACATGGCCAGCAGAGGGACATTTGCAGGAAATGAAGGCATTGTGCCCAACCAAGAAGTCTCATTCACACTCATACATGTACCCCACAAGGTACCACCAGCACCTTTAGTTAATGGATGGGCCAATGAACTTAGGTGGAGATACCTTTCTTACCCCATAGAGTATAAAGTTGTAGGGCTGAAAGACACTCTACAGGTCATATAGACTAACTTATCATCCAACTTGGTCTAGTGAAGTACACAAATGCTAGACTTAAGCAGGAACAGGTTCAAATTCTCATTTTCTACTGATTAGCAATCTAGTAGGCAAGTTATTTCTCTTTTCTGAGACTTAGTTTTTTTTTTCACTTGTAAAATTGAGATCAATAAGTGCTCACCTTTAAGACTTGTGAAGATTCGATGAAATAATGGAGATAAAATGTCTAGCACACAAAAAACATTCAATAAATTGTAGATCTTAATTCTGGCCTCATCTGTGTAACAAGTCAACAAACCTCAGGAGTTCCCAATTGAGAAAAAAGTTGGTTCATAAAGGCTCTTCATGACCTACTCACAAAGTCTTTCATGAAAAGAGTCATACAAGACTCTGCCATGTAGACTCTGCCTCATCTTCTTTCTGTTCTCCCCAGTCACACACTTTAAATTCTGTGAACACTGGATCTGTGAATGTTCTCAGTTACATTTGCAATGGTCCTGCAGGAATTTAATTGATAACTTTCAAAACTGTGGGTTAGTGGTATCAACAAGACATGGTGAAGCACTCAAGGTCTAGCAATGACAGGAAGCCATTACACCTTTGAACTGGAGGAGTAAATAAATGGGAAAGTGTTACCAGCACCTAGAGAGAGCTGGAGCTGTGAAGAAATTCCTAGTAAAAAATATAATCAGGGAAAACTCCAGACAGTTTCAGAAATGAGAACTAGAGCAGTAAAGTAGTAAGGAAGAAATAGCAAGACCTCTTCTCCTCCCACTCTTGACTTGTCAGTGCCTCTCGTTAGCCAAACCCAGCCAGAAACCATTAGACAAGTTAATAGAATCACAAGATTAGCCTCTTTGAACACAGAGGAGGGAAGATAATGGCAGAGAATGGATCTGGAGGTGGCAGATGACAGCCAAAGAATAACTATTAAGTAAGCTCAGCTTTCCTATCTCCATGTCTTTCATATTTGGTTCCCTAAAACTGTAATGATATTTTGTGAACCAATGAATACCTGTTCATCTTAAGGTCCTGCTCACCTTCTTCATTTCATTATAGTCACTCCTTCTCCATTTCATTATAAAAATGTAATGGGCTTTATTTGATTAGTCTTTCCCTGATAGCTCAGTTGGTAAAGAACCTGCCTGCAATGCAGGAGACCCCGGTTTGATTCCTGGGTCAGGAAGATCCCCTGGAGAAGGGATCCGCTACCCACTCCAGTATTCTTGAGCTTCCCTTGTTGCTCAGCTGGTAAAGAATCTGCCGGCAACACTGGAGACCTGGGTTTGATCCCTGGGTTGGGAAGATCCCCTGGAGAAGGGAAAGATTACCCACTCCAGTATTCTGGCCTGGAGAATTCCATGGACTGTATAGTCTGTGGGGTCACAAAGAGTTGGACATGACTGAGCCACTTTCACTTTCATTTCAGTGTTGAAAAAAAGCCTTTTCCATTTCATTATAGTCACTCCTTCTCCAATCATACTGATTTTAGTGCTGATAATACTACGTATTCTACTATGTATACTATGTATTTTTGCCTAATTTCCTGAAGAGAATATAAACTTTTCAGGGGTATGAGCTTAGTTTTATTCAAGTCTGTTTTATTCAAGCTCTTTGCACAATGTATGGTTCAAATGTACCCCCAATTACATGGGTTAAATTGACCGAATAAACTCCACCCTAGAAGCTTTACCATAGGACAGTGTCTTCAAGACATCCAAACATCAAATTAATTTTCACTAACATCCTTTAGACCCCTGTCCCTGGGGTAGCCTTTCCTAACTAGCCAGATGCTATAGAACAAGCAGCATTCTTTAGAGTTAGCTTCATTTGGAGGATGCACAGAAACTTTCTCTTGACAGCTAACAAATGCTTTTAAAACAAATTTTATCCAAAGAGAATATTCACAGTATATGCCATTTGAAAAATTATGGGAAAAGCAAAGTTCTCTGAAACAGGCAATTACATTTTTCACCAAATTCAAAATATTGCTTTAGGCTTCACCTCCTGGAGAAGGGCATGGCAACCCACTCCAGTGTTCTTGCCTGGAGAATCCTACAGACAGAGGAGTCTAGCAGGCTACAGTCCATAGGGTCTCAAAGAGTCAGACATGACTGAAGCTACTGAGCATGCACATACACAGGCCTCTCCTAGTGTTTTTTATCCAGGCCTAGGGAGCCAAATAAGGGCATTGTGTGTAACAGGCAGTGGTAACAGAACATCAGTTCAATTAGTCTTCTTCAGATGGGAGCAATAGTTTTCAGAAGGCCTCCTGAATGCTTGCAGGCCCCTCAGACATTTCATTTAAGGATAAAGACTAGACGGTGTGGATGGAACTGAAGAAGCTAAAAAGGATAAGAATGGTGTTAGAAAGTGTTCTAGTTTCATTCTTTTGCAAGTGGTTGCCCAGGTTTCCCAGCACCACTTGTTAAAGAGATTGTCTTTAATCCATTGTATATTCTTGCCTCCATTGTCAAAGATAAGGTGTCCATAGGTGTGTAGATTTATCTCTGGGCTTTCTATTTTGTTCCATTGATCTATATTTCTGTCTTTGTGCCAGTACCATACTGTCTTGATGACTGTGGCTTTGTAGTAGAGCCTGAAGTCAGGCAGGTTGATTCCTCCAGTTCCATACTTCTTTCTCCAGATTGCTTTGGCTATTCGAGGTTTTTTGTATTTCCATACAAATTGTGAAATTATTTGTTCTAGCTCTGTGAAAAATACCGTTGGTAGCTTGATAGGGATTGCATTGAATCTATAGATTGCTTTGGGAAGTATACTCATTTTCACTATATTGATTCTTCCAATCCATGAGCATGGTATATTTCTTCATCTATTAGTGTTACCCAGCAATCCCACTGCTGGGCATACACACTGAGGAAACCAGAATTGAAAGAGACACGTGTACCCCAGTGTTCATCGCAGTACTGTTTATAATAGCCAGGATGTGGAAGCAACTTAGATGTCCATCAGCAGATGAATGGATAAGAAAGCTGTGGTACATATACACAATGGAGTATTACTCAGCCATTAAAAAGAATACATTTGAATTAGTTCTAATGAGGTGGATGAAACTGGAGTTGATTATACAGAGTGAAGTAAGCCACAAAGAAAAACACCAATACAGTATATTAATGCACATATATGGAATTTAGAAAGATGGTAATGATAACCCTGTATGTGAGACAGCAAAAGAGACACAGATGTATAGAACAGTCTTTTGGACTCTGTGGGAGAGGGAGAGGGTGGGATGATTTGGGAGAATGGCACTAAAACATGTATAATATCATATAAGAAACAAATCGCCAGTCCAGGTTTGATGCAGGATACAGGATGCTTGGGGCTAGTGCACTGGGATGACCCAGAGGGATGGTACGGGGAGGGAGGAGGAAGCGGGGTTCAGGATGGGGAACACGTGTATACCTGTGGCAGATTCATGTTGACGT
>SJYT01072944.1:109109-130293 GCA_006410635.1 Cephalophus harveyi | reverse complement strand
CCACCCCAAGCCCACTTCACCCACATCCTCTTGTCTCAGCCAAAATCTTCAAAGTCACCCCCGACCCTGCTCATGTCTCTCTTTCTCTCACTATCCACACCTGGTGCATCAGAAAATCACGTTGGCTCTAGCTGCAAAGATGCCCAGAATGCCATTGCCTTGCACCTCTTGCTCCCCCCCTAATCTGAGCCACTGACCCCTTTTCTCCTGGGTAGCCACAATACCCTTTCACTGGTTGTCTGCTTCCCTCTAGTAGTCTGCCATCAGCTGAGCAGCCAGAGTGATCGATTGATTTGTTTGTCTGTGTCTTTTGGGTCTTCATTGCTGCATGCGCGCTTTCTCTAGTGAGTGAGCAGTGAGTAGGGGCGGCTCTCCAGTTGGGGTGCTTTGGCTCCTCATTGCGCTGTCTTCTCTTATCGTGGAACACGGGCTCTCGGGCGTGCAGGCTCAGTAGCTGCAGCTCCGAGGCTCTGGAACACATGCTCATTAGTTGTGGCCCCTTGGCTTGGTTGCCCTGCGGCATGTGGAGTCTTCCTAGACCAGGGGTCGAACCTGTGTCACCTGCATTAGCAGACAGATTCCCAACCACTGGACCACCAGGGAAGTCCCAGAGCGATCAGTTCAAAGCAGAGATATGTCACTTTTTCGCTCCACCACCTGAAGTAGCCCCTACTTCCCTCATTACACTGAGTCTCCTTCCCAGCCCTGTCCTGTTAACTCTGAGATCTCATCTCCTGCTGCCCCATCCCCGAGGCATGCCCCCTTAAACCTCACTGCGTCTTGTCCTTTTCTCAGACACTCCAGGCCGTTGCACCAGCTGTTCCCCTCCCTGGAATGCTCTTCCCTCTAACATCCCCAAGGCTTCCTCTCTCATCTGCTTCAATTCTTTATTTCAATGTCGCCTGCTCAAGGAGTCCAACTATGACCTCATTTAAAATTGCAGCCCCCACACCATTCCTGAGCCCCTTATTCTGCTCTACTGTATCTTTCCCCCATAGGGTTTACCCAAACGGCAACCCACTCCAGTATCTTGCCTGGGAAATCCCATGCACAGAGAAGCCTGGTGGGTTAAGAGTCCATGGGGGTCGCAAAAGAAACAACTTGGCAACTAAACAACAACAAACATGTTATATGGACTTCCCCAGTGGCTCAGTGGTAAGGAATCTGCCTGCCATTGCAGGAGACACAGATTTGATCCCTGGGTCAGGAAGATCCCCTGGAGAAGGAAATGGCAGGATTCTTGCCTGGGAAATTATGGAAAGAGGAGCCTAGCAGGCTGCAGTACGGGGTCACGAAGAGTCGGATACAACTTAGTGACTAAACAAAGCAACGACTATTATATAATTTACTTATGTTTATATTTTGCTGTCTATCTCCACCTGTTGGATTCAAACTCTATAAGAAAAGGGATCCTTGTCTGTTTTGTTTGCTGATGTATTCCAAGCACCTGAAACAGTGCCTGGATGGAGCAGGTACTCAATAAATATTTGTTTAATGAATTAATAACATTCTACCTAGTCTCCCTAACTGTATTCTGGCAGCACTCTCTACCAGCACTACCCAATAGAAATAGCCTGCAAGTCAGAGTCACAAATCTAAATTTTCTAGGGAATTCCCTGATGTTCCAGTGGTTAAGACTCAGTGCTTTCACTGTTGTGGGCCCAGGGTTCAACTCCTGGTTGGGGAACTGAGATCCCACAAGCTGTGTAATACAGCCCCCCAGAGAAGTCCAAATTTGAATTTTCTAGTAGCTGCATCAATAAAAGTGTAAAAGAAGTGGATTTTATTTTATTTTAATCATATATTTTAATAGTATATAATATCACATAATTTAATAGCATTTTATTTAACCCAGTATATTCAAAATATTATCATTTTAACATGTAATCAATGTAAGAAAAATGTTGTTTAAAAAAGTTGCTCATAAAATCTTTTCCCTTTTTTTCTATAAGGCTTTAAAAGCTCATGTATACAATTACACTTACAGGGCATCTCGGTTGAGACAAGCCATGTTTTAAATGCTTTCTGCCTGGAATGCTGCCAGAATACAGTCAGGGAGACTAAGCAGAGAGACCAGTAGAACACTGTATTTTAAAGTACGTTTTAAGTATTTATTAACCACGTTGTGGCTGGTAGCTGCCCAACTAGACAGCACAGCTTCAGACCAACCTGTCTCCTGCTCTGAGGACTAATGGCAGTATTTCGCCATGTATGCAAGAGAAGTGATCTTCGTTCAAACCTCTGAGAGACCAGTAGAACACTGTATTTTAAAGTACGTTTTAAGTATTTATTAACCACGTTGTGGCTGGTAGCTGCCCAACTAGACAGCACAGCTTCAGACCAACCTGTCTCCTGCTCTGAGGACTAATGGCAGTATTTCGCCATGTATGCAAGAGAAGTGATCTTCGTTCAAACCTCAAGTCTGTGTATTCACTTGAGTAAGCCTTAATGATCTTAGACATTGCCATTCAGATTCTCTAAACTTTTCCAGAACTTTTAAAGTTGCGAATAGCTCCATTCTCTTCTTCCTCTTTTTGATCACACTGCACCCTGAAGTCCAACAGCACTATTTGAAGTTCTCCCCAAATAGTTCTCTCTCTCTCTCTCGACGGCTTGTTCACATCTCTGTGTCTTCACATATGTCCCTACCTTGTCAACTTATCACTGTCAGGACCTAAAAAAATTTCCTACCCTGCTGCCCACAAGCCCTCTCTAAGCTCTGAGCAGTGGACAATCCCTTCTCTATGTCCCTTGAATTACTCATCCTTTTTAAAAAAAATTGAAGTATGGTTGATTTACACTGTCATGAATTCATTCTTACGTTTCTTCTCTTGCATACATCGTGAAATACTGCTATTAGTCCTTCAAGGGTAGAAATCAAGATTTATTGGCACATAGTAGGTGATCTATAAATGAATAGCTAAGTAGACGATAGATAAGTAGATTAATAGATAGGCAAATGAATGAACAGGTTCAAAAATCACCTACAAGCTCAGAGAGGGGATAGAGAATGGGTCTTTTGAATGGAATGATCTGAGGTGCCTAACTCTGATATAAACCCTTCATCTGGAACTATTCCTTTGATAGAAAAGGACTGAAGTATATATCACCATAATCTTGGTAAAAGAATGATGACTTGAATTATTAGTATATTCTATAGTATCTTCTGCTTGATTATTACAGCTTGTGGTGCACATAATCTGGTAGGAGTAAGCTAAATGGATCTCACAGCTTGGGCTCAGACAGATTTCCAGATTTGTTTAGCAGTTACTTCCCAGGTGACTCAGGAAAGAACCCGCCTGCCAAGGTAGGAGACAGTTCAACCCCTGGGTCAGGAGGATCCCCTGGAGAAGGAAATTGCAACCAATTCCAGTATTCTTGCCTGGAAAGCCCCTTGGACATAGGAACCTGGTGGACTACAGTCCATGTGGTTGCAAAGAGTCAGACACAACTTAATGACTCAAGAGCAACAAGTAGTATTAGAAGTGGTAGTAATGACAATAATTAACAATTGGGTGGTAACCTAAAGTTAAACAGACTTTAGACTTATAATTTCATGCTTTGACTCAGCTAGTCAGAATATAACTTTCTTTTTCAGTAGCTGAATTTAACTTGGCCCTGGATCCATCTTTTTTCCTTTAAGATTAGAAACCTCTTAACCTTGCATTTCAGGTTGAGTTGGTCGTATCATGTTACAAACTCAGTCTGGAGGGCAGTCAGTTCCGTCTTGACACAATCAGAGCTCCCCCCACCCTGCCTGGGGTCTCACTCCTCTCAATATCAACCTCAATTCTGTATTTAACTCAAGTGCGATCATGAGAAAAAGGGACTGTTGGATTTAATCCACAAATCTGTCAATCTGGAAACCTTTATTTAAAAAAATATTTTATTTAACTTTTTATTTTATATTACAGTATACCTGATTAACAATGTGTGATAGTTTTAGGTGAACAGTGAAGAGACTCAGCCAGTTGCCAGCAGGAAGGATACGGGGAAAGCATAGTTAGGGAGTTTCGGATGGTCCTGTACACACAGCTATATTTAAAATGGATAACCTACAAGGACCTACTGTATAGCACAGGGAACTCTGCTCAATGTTATGCGGCAGCCTGGATGAAAGGGGAGTTTGGGGGAGAATGAGTACATGTATATGTATGACTTGGAAACTTTTAAATTCTGTTTATCCTGGGTTTAAAATAACCTCAAGTCACTTGGAGTTGACAGTTAAAATTTACGATGATGTATTTGTCAAGATGTTTTTGTTTGCAAGTGAAAAAGAAAACTAACTCAAATTCACCCAATGAAAAGAAAAAAAGTGAAAAAGTGGAAAGTGAAGGAGGGGAGGGAGGAAGAATAGGAAAGAAAAATTTGAGATTACAGTAGATGTTTATCAGAACCCTTTTGATGACAACTAACCAAAATCCAACTGAAGTTGATTAGACAAAACAAAATAAAAAGGAGTGGATGAATTTATATCCCTGAAAAGCGCGTGATAGGGTTTAACATGGATAGAACTGGAGTTAGATATTTGCTAGATGTCCTTGTTCAGGCAGGTAACCCCCATGGCTCTGAAACCTCAGACAAGTATTCTGTCTGCTTTACTCCTTATTTGTTGTATTTTTTGGCTGCTCTGGGTGTTTGTTGCAGCTCTCAGGCTTCTCTAGTTGTGGTGGGCTGGCTTAATTTCTCAGAGGCATGTGGGGTCTTAGTTCCCTGACCAGGGATTGAACCCTTGTTCCCTGCATTGGAAGGTGGATTCTTAACCACTGAACTGTCAGGGAAGTCCTTGCTTTCCTTCTTTTCCTGGGCTGGCTCTGAGAGAGCTTTTGGGGGGCTTTGGTTTGCCTATATTGAGCCAATCTATAACGTGGACCCTTTCATCACCCAAGCCAGGATCCATGACAATCATCGAAGTCAGCCCCACCCAAAATACAAGGACTTACAAAGGCAAGGTCTCTAAAAGAAAACCAAGTTGTGTTACCAGAACATAGTTTTTATATTATTATTAGTTGTTATATTATTATTATTGTTAGGCAGGCAAACCTAACAGATGTCTACTCCAGACAGAAAACATCTGTATCTAAGAGGAAAGCCTGCTTGAAGTCCAAATTCATATCAGAAACTGTTGGAAGTTTTGACTTCATCCCTGGCTCTAGGATTGGATTTGTAACGTAGGCATAGGTCTCTCCACCCCAAGCCCACTTCACCCACATCCTCTTGTCTCAGCCAAAATCTTCAAAGTCACCCCCGACCCTGCTCATGTCTCTCTTTCTCTCACTATCCACACCTGGTGCATCAGAAAATCACGTTGGCTCTAGCTGCAAAGATGCCCAGAATGCCATTGCCTTGCACCTCTTGCTCCCCCCCTAATCTGAGCCACTGACCCCTTTTCTCCTGGGTAGCCACAATACCCTTTCACTGGTTGTCTGCTTCCCTCTAGTAGTCTGCCATCAGCTGAGCAGCCAGAGTGATCGATTGATTTGTTTGTCTGTGTCTTTTGGGTCTTCATTGCTGCATGCGCGCTTTCTCTAGTGAGTGAGCAGTGAGTAGGGGCGGCTCTCCAGTTGGGGTGCTTTGGCTCCTCATTGCGCTGTCTTCTCTTATCGTGGAACACGGGCTCTCGGGCGTGCAGGCTCAGTAGCTGCAGCTCCGAGGCTCTGGAACACATGCTCATTAGTTGTGGCCCCTTGGCTTGGTTGCCCTGCGGCATGTGGAGTCTTCCTAGACCAGGGGTCGAACCTGTGTCACCTGCATTAGCAGACAGATTCCCAACCACTGGACCACCAGGGAAGTCCCAGAGCGATCAGTTCAAAGCAGAGATATGTCACTTTTTCGCTCCACCACCTGAAGTAGCCCCTACTTCCCTCATTACACTGAGTCTCCTTCCCAGCCCTGTCCTGTTAACTCTGAGATCTCATCTCCTGCTGCCCCATCCCCGAGGCATGCCCCCTTAAACCTCATTGCGTCTTGTCCTTTCCTCAGACACTCCAGGCCGTTGAACCAGCTGTTCCCCTCCCTGGAATGCTCTTCCCTCTAACATCCCCAAGGCTTCCTCTCTCATCTGCTTCAATTCTTTATTTCAATGTCGCCTGCTCAAGGAGTCCTACCCTATGACCTCATTTAAAATTGCGGCCCCCACACCATTCCTGAGCCCCTTATTCTGCTCTACTGTATCTTTCCCCCATAGGATATACCCAAACGGCAACCCACTCCAGTATCTTGCCTGGGAAATCCCATGCACAGAGAAGCCTGGTGGGTTAGAGTCCATGGGGGTCGCAAAAGAAACAACTTGGCAACTGAACAACAACAAACATGTTATATGGACTTCCCTGGTGGCTCAGTGGTAAGGAATCTGCCTGCCATTGCAGGAGACACAGATTTGATCCCTGGGTCAGGAAGATCCCCTGGAGAAGGAAATGGCAGGATTCTTGCCTGGGAAATTATGGAAAGAGGAGCCTAGCAGGCTGCAGTACGGGGTCATGAAGAGTCGGATACAACTTAGTGACTAAACAAAGCAACGACTATTATATAATTTACTTATGTTTATATTTTGCTGTCTATCTCCACCTGTTGGATTCAAACTCTATAAGAAAAGGGATCCTTGTCTGTTTTGTTTGCTGATGTATTCCAAGCACCTGAAACAGTGCCTGGATGGAGCAGGTACTCAATAAATATTTGTTTAATGAATTAATAACATTCTACCTAGTCTCCCTAACTGTATTCTGGCAGCACTCTCTACCAGCACTACCCAAAAGAAATAGCCTGCAAGTCAGAGTCGCAAATCTAAATTTTCTAGGGAATTCCCTGATGGTCCAGTGGTTAAGACTCAGTGCTTTCACTGTTGTGGGCCCAGGGTTCAACTCCTGGTTGGGGAACTGAGATCCCACAAGCTGTGTAATACAGCCCCCCAAAGAAGTCCAAATTTGAATTTTCTAGTAGCTGCATCAATAAAAGTGTAAAAGAAGTGGATTTTATTTTATTTTAATCATATATTTTAATAGTATATAATATCACATAATTTAATAGCATTTTATTTAACCCAGTATATTCAAAATATTATCATTTTAACATGTAATCAATGTAAGAAAAATGTTGTTTAAAAAAGTTGCTCATAAAATCTTTTCCCTTTTTTTCTATAAGGCTTTAAAAGCTCATGTATACAATTACACTTACAGGGCATCTCGATTGAGACAAGCCATGTTTTAAATGCTTTCTGCCTGGAATGCTGCCAGAATACAGTCAGGGAGACTAAGGAGAGAGACCAGTAGAACGCTGTATTTTAAAGTACGTTTTAAGTGCTTATTAACCACGTGTGGCTGGTAGCTGCCCAACTAGACAGCACAGCTTCAGACCAACCTGTCTCCTGCTCTGAGAACTAATGGCAGTATTTCGCCATGTATGCAAGAGAAGTGATCTTCGTTCAAACCTCAAGTCTGTGTATTCACTTGAGTAAGCCTTAATGATCTTAGACATTGCCATTCAGATTCTCTAAACTTTTCCAGAACTTTTAAAGTTGCGAATAGCTCTATTCTCTTCTTCCTCTTTTTGATCACACTGCACCCTGAAGTCCAACAGCACTATTTGAAGTTCTCCCCAAATAGTTCTCTCTCTCTCTCGACGGCTTGTTCACGTCTCTGTGTCTTCACATATGTCCCTACCTTGTCAACTTATCACTGTCAGGACCTAAAAAAATTTCCTACCCCGCTGCCCACAAGCCCTCTCTAAGCTCTGAGCAGTGGACATTCCCTTCTCTATGTCCCTTGAATTACTCATCCTTTTTTAAAAAATTGAAGTATGGTTGATTTACACTGTCATGAATTCATTCTTACGTTTCTTGTCTTGCATACATCGTGAAATACTGCTAATAGTCCTTCAAGGGTAGAAATCAAGATTTATTGGCACATAGTAGGTGATCTATAAATGAATAGCTAAGTAGATGATAGATAAGTAGATTAATAGATAGGCAAATGAATGAACAGGTTCAAAAATCACCTACAAGCTCAGAGAGGAGATGGAGACTGGGTCTTTTGAATGGAATGATCTGAGGTGCCTAACTCTGATATAAACCCTTCATCTGGAACTATTCCTTTGATAGAAAAGGACTGAAGTATATATCACCATAATCTTGGTAAAAGAATGATGACTTGAATTATTAGTATATTCTATAGTATCTTCTGCTTGATTATTACAGCTTGTGGTGCACGTAATCTGGTAGGAGTAAGCTAAGTGGATCTCACAGCTTGGGCTCAGACAGATTTCCAGATTTGTTTAGCAGTTACTTCCCAGGTGACTCGGTGGAAAGAACCCGCCTGCCAAGGTAGGAGACAGTTCAACCCCTGGGTCAGGAGGATCCCCTAGAGAAGGAAATTGCAACCAATTCCAGTATTCTTGCCTGGAAAGCCCCTTGGACATAGGAACCTGGTGGACTACAGTCCATGTGGTTGCAAAGAGTCAGACACAACTTAATGACTCAAGAGCAACAAGTAGTATTAGAAGTGGTAGTAATGACAATAATTAACAATTGGGTGGTAACCTAAAGTTAAACAGACTTTAGATTTATAATTTCATGCTTTGACTCAGCTAGTCAGAATATAACTTTCTTTTTCAGTAGCTGAATTTAACTTGGCCCTGGATCCATCTTTTTTCCTTTAAGAGTAGAAACCTCTTAACCTTGCATTTCAGGTTGAGTTGGTCGTATCATGTTACAAACTCAGTCTTTGGAGGGCAGTCAGTTCCGTCTTGACACAATCAGAGCTCTCCCCCCTCACTCCTCTTACTATCAACCTCAATTCTGTGTTTAACTCAGGTGCGATCATGAGAAAAAGGGACTGTTGGATTTAATCCACAAATCTATCAACCTGGAAACCTTTATTTAAAAAAATATTTTATTTAACTTTTTATTTTACATTACAGTATACCTGATTAACAATCTGTGATAGTTTTAGGTGAACAGTGAAGAGACTCAGCCAGTTGCCAGCAGGAAGGATACGGGAAAAGCATAGTTAGGGAGTTTCAGATGGTCCTGTACACACAGCTATATTTAAAATGGATAACCTACAAGGACCTACTGTATAGCACAGGGAACTCTGCTCAATGTTATGCGGCAGCCTGGATGAAAGGGGAGTTTGGGGGAGAATGAGTACATGTATATGTATGACTTGGAAACTTTTCAATTCTGTTTATCCTGGGTTTAAAATAACCTCAAGTCACTTGGAGTTGACAGTTAAAATTTACGATGATGTATTTGTCAAGATGTTTTTGTTTGCAAGTGAAAAAGAAAACTAACTCAAATTCACCCAATGAAAAGAAAAAAAGTGAAAAAGTGGAAAGTGAAGGAGGGGAGGGAGGAAGAATAGTATTTAAAAAAATATTTTATTTAACTTTTTATTTTATATTACAGTATACCTGATTAACAATGTGTGATAGTTTTAGGTGAACAGTGAAGAGACTCAGCCAGTTGCCAGCAGGAAGGATACGGGGAAAGCATAGTTAGGGAGTTTCGGATGGTCCTGTACACACAGCTATATTTAAAATGGATAACCTACAAGGACCTACTGTATAGCACAGGGAACTCTGCTCAATGTTATGCGGCAGCCTGGATGAAAGGGGAGTTTGGGGGAGAATGAGTACATGTATATGTATGACTTGGAAACTTTTCAATTCTGTTTATCCTGGGTTTAAAATAACCTCAAGTCACTTGGAGTTGACAGTTAAAATTTACGATGATGTATTTGTCAAGATGTTTTTGTTTGCAAGTGAAAAAGAAAACTAACTCAAATTCACCCAATGAAAAGAAAAAAAGTGAAAAAGTGGAAAGTGAAGGAGGGGAGGGAGGAAGAATAGAAAGAAAAATTTGAGATTACAGTAGATGTTTATCAGAACCCTTTTGATGACAACTAACCAAAATCCAACTGAAGTTGATTAGACAAAACAAAATAAAAAGGAGTGGATGAATTTATATCCCTGAAAAGCGCGTGATAGGGTTTAACATGGATAGAACTGGAGTTAGATATTTGCTAGATGTCCTTGTTCAGGCAGGTAACCCCCATGGCTCTGAAACCTCAGACAAGTATTCTGTCTGCTTTACTCCTTATTTGTTGTATTTTTTGGCTGCTCTAGGTGTTTGTTGCAGCTCTCAGGCTTCTCTAGTTGTGGTGGGCTGGCTTAATTTCTCAGAGGCATGTGGGGTCTTAGTTCCCTGACCAGGGATTGAACCCTTGTTCCCTGCATTGGAAGGTGGATTCTTAACCACTGAACTGTCAGGGAAGTCCTTGCTTTCCTTCTTTTCCTGGGCTGGCTCTGAGAGAGCTTTTGGGGGGCTTTGGTTTGCCTATATTGAGCCAATCTATAACGTGGACCCTTTCATCACCCAAGCCAGGATCCATGACAATCATCGAAGTCAGCCCCACCCAAAATACAAGGACTTACAAAGGCAAGGTCTCTAAAAGAAAACCAAGTTGTGTTACCAGAACATAGTTTTTATATTATTATTAGTTGTTATATTATTATTATTGTTAGGCAGGCAAACCTAACAGATGTCTACTCCAGACAGAAAACATCTGTATCTAAGAGGAAAGCCTGCTTGAAGTCCAAATTCATATCAGAAACTGTTGGAAGTTTTGACTTCATCCCTGGCTCTAGGATTGGATTTGTAACGTAGGCATAGGTCTCTAGACACGATGTCGTTTGTGTTCTAGGATGAAGCTATATCGGAAGCCAGTATAGCCCCAGAATTAAGTTATGTAAACCATTAAATTTCCATTTTGATAAAAAAGAAGGAAGTGTTTGGTGACTCCATGGATTCTGAGTCAAGAAGGAAGCTATCTCTAGGCCTCCAGCTTTCGATGGAGTGTTATTCGTGACTGATTATTCTGGATTCCTTCTCCATCTTCTGGAGCTCTGGGGACCTCTCTCTGAACATCATGTGCCTGGCCCTTGAAGGAGAGAGGGTCTCCCACCACCATCTTACCCTCGCTGGACTCGGTCAGCGTCCCCCCACCTCCCAGAGTCAGCATGTATGGTCGATACTCGTGGGGAGAGGGTCTCATCAGTGTTGGCAGCACCTCCCCTCTTAATCTTCCTATCCAAGTGTGGGAGTGTCTAGGTGACAAGAAACCCAGAGTGGAGCCTGAATGCTTTGAATAAAGGGGAGAGGGAATAGAAAATATTTAAGTCACTTCTTTCAATGTCCTGTTCTACTGAAGAAGAGCTATAAAATGACCCTGCGTTCTGCCTTGTCTGTAGCCTACGTCTGATGAGCTTCCCAGATGGCTCAGTGGTAAAGAATCTGCCTGCCAGTGCAGGAGACACAGGAGACAGGGGTTCAATCCCTGGGTCAGGAAGATCCCCTGGAGGAGGAAATGGCCACCCACTCCAGTATTCTTGCCTGGGAAACCCCATGGACAGAGGAGCTTGGTGGGCTACAGTCCATGGGGTCGCAAAGAGCTGGACGTGACTGAATGAGCAGTTACAGCCTACTTCTGACTGGCTGGCCCCTCATGTCACTCCATGTCACAGCTTAAGAGTTGTAAAGCTTCCATCCACAGCACTGCTGATTACTTATCCGGGGCCTGAGGTCATAAGGCAAATCTGCAGTCCATAAAACAAACAACAGTAACAACAACAAAAAAAACCCACTTCAATTTTCTCAAATCTCCCAAGATTTGGAAAGGAACACAAAGTTACTGGTGTGTTTGCTGACTGGAGTGATTATGTGATTCAATCATTTTGATTTACAATTGCATCTTTGTCCTTGTAGAAATTACTCCACAGCTGAACAATGGGAGATGGAAAGGGATTAACCTTCCAACACAAGAATACAAGACCCGTTCTAGGGAGCAGGCCTCCATCTGAGGTTAAGCAAAGTCTCCGATTTCTATGAATACACAAAATTAAAGCACATTCTTTTTTTCTTCTGCCTTCATTTTCTTTTCTTTTGATCTGCCATGAAAAGGGAATTATCAGCAATGTCTAAGCCCCCGTTTTATTTTTGCAGCATAAAGCATTTGAATCTCTTTGACATGTTCTAGGAGCTCTGAAGTAATCTTTGTTGGTTGCATGAAATAGACTTCAGAAAAATGAGAGACAAGAGGTCATCTTGGAATGTAAAATTTATGCACCATATTGCAAATACAATTGACGTTTTTGTTTTTTTTTTACTTTCCAGAAAGAAATAGATCTGAGCCTTCTCTTTGAACGTGTACAGGCCTTGAGTTAGGCTAGTGATTCTCAAACCTAGGCGGGCATCAGATTCACCCAGAGGACCTATTAAAACACAGATTGCAGGGCCCCACCACCAGAATTTCTAATTCAGTAGGTCCAGAGTGGACCAGAGAACTTGATTCCTTTTTTTTCCTCTTTAAGATTTTATTTATTTATTTTATTTATTGGCTGTACTGGGTCTTCATTACTGCATGTGGGCTTTCTCTAGTTGCAGTGAGCAGGCTTCTCATTGCGGTAGCGTCTCTTGTTGCAGAGCACAGGCTCCAGGGCACATGGGCTCTCTAGCTGCTGCACACAGGTTTAGTGGCTCCACAGCATGTGGGCTCTTCCTGGACCAGGGATGGAACCCATGTCCCATGCTTTGACAGCTGGGTTCTTTACCACTGGACCACTGGGGAAGCCCCAAACTTTGCATTTCCCAGGTGGTGCTGATGCTGGGTACCACCTTCTGGGATCTGAGGACCACATTCTGAGAACCATCACCCCCTATTGAGCACACAGAAAGCCATTCACCTCTTCCCACCTGATTGGGAACATAGAAGGATTCCTAGAAGCCAGTATTCCCACCACTCCAACATTGTCCCCAAATGCACATGAACATAGAGGTGGGCAGAGAATGCAGCTGGTCTGGACCATCGGAATCCATGCTGTTCCACTTCAACCTGCTCATCTACTTCTTGAAAGGGTTGTGGGAATAGATGAAGTCCAACTAAGTGAGGACAAGCAAAGGCTCTGTATTCAGAGCTCACTCTAGCAAGGCAGTCAGCCACCATCATTTGTGCTTTGGTAGAGACATTAACAGGTTCCCCTGGTGGCTCAGCAGTAAAGAATCTGCCTGACAATGCAGGAGACACAAGTTCGATCCCTGGGTCGAGAAGATCCCCTGGAGAAGGAAATGGCAACCCACTCCAGTATTCTTGCCTGGGAAATCCCTTGGAGCCTGGCTGGCTACAGTCCATGGGGTCACAAGGAGTCAGACATGATTTAGCGACTGAGCAACAACAAGAGACACAAAAGCAGGCAGAGGAATGGGAAAGCTAAATAGCTGGAAGAAAAGCATTCCCAGATGGAGGCTGCTAGCCGCTGGGGAGCAGAGGAGGGCAGATCAGAAGCTGGGCATCTTGTTTAGGGGTGGGTGTTTGAACTTCTCTCATTTCTGGTCCTTCTTTGTGATAAAATTAAGAAAGTTGTCAGTTATTAATCAAGTCCTGGCCATTTTGAACTGATTCTTATAGAGGTTATTGCCTGTCTTCATGAACTGTTACTTAGACAGTAGACTTGTTTCCAAACCAAGGTCCAGTTGCTGGCTGCTCAAAAGCCAATAAAGAGTCCAGGTTGGTGGAAAGGAAAATTTGCTTAATTTGGATGCTAGCAGCTGTGGGGGAGAGCGGATATCTGTCCAAAGGCTGACTCCCCCACCTGGTAACAGTCAGTGGGCAAGAGCTTTTGTAGACTGAGGAAGAGGGCTACATGCAGAAACAGCACAGCTCTGACAGTCAACTTGAAATTGGGCATCATTGGTGTGACCGGCGTCATCTTTATTAGGGACAGTTCATCTTCAATTCCAAGGTCAATTCATTCCCATTTCCTTGAGGCCAGTTCTCAGAATTATGGAAGCTTATGTCATGGCTACAGTCTGGTCAATATATAGTTGACTTCTTCACCTGGTAGGGGTTTCTGTATCTACACAGGATATGGCTCAGAATATTATCTGTAGCCCTTGAGAAGGAACCAAACGTTCTTGACTATGTTTAATGACTACATTATTATTATTTGGTTTCCCTCAACTGTTTTCCTTTGTTTGTGCATGTTCTCACTTCTCTGATTAAATTTAGTTTTTGGCTAGCTTTTCCACCAACAAAAGGCAGGCTGAGGACATTGTGGGGGCAAGGACCATAGGGTCCTATTCCATTTCAGTCTGACTTATGGCAGGCTGGCTTTCTCAGCTGGTTGCTGTAAATAATGGACTGGTCTCCTGGGCAGGTTGCTGTAGGTTCTAGGTCAGAGTTCTGCTTTTATGTCGGGCCACTGTCTCTTCATATATTCCATCTTTCAGGATATCCAGTGGACACTCACTTTGTATAGTTTGCTAAATCCTCGGTGCATTCCAGACTGCATTTAATTCCAATTAAAAGATAATTGTTGCTTATTAAAGCCCTACTATGTGCAAAGTGTTATGTTAGGCCCGTGAGGTTTTTACAAGACACAGACACCAATGTCAGTGAGAAGCCACCTGTGTTATTTGGGCATCAAGGAGAAAGAAAGTTCACAGCCTCAATTGCTTAGAATCTTCCACCACATTTGCTGCAGAGAGAGGAAGAGGGCATCCAGTGTTCCTTTCCTTTCCCAGGTCAGGGAGCTTGGTCCCAGCTGAGAGCTCAGCTTTGCACCTTTGCATCAGGAGCTGGTGTTCTTCCCTGCCCTGCAGGGTCAGACACCACCACGGTCCCATCTGAAAAAACCTGCCACTTCTCTGCTGCAGGTGGATGAGCTGAAAGCCAAGCTGGCCACCCAGGAAGTGGAGCTGAGGCAGAAGAATGAAGATGCCGACAAGCTCATTCAGGTGGTGGGCGTGGAGACGGACAAGGTGAGCAGAGAGAAAGCCATCGCCGATGAGGAGGAGCGGAAGGTGGCCCTCATCATGCTGGAGGTGCAGCAGAAGCAAAAGGACTGTGAAGAAGACCTGGCCAAGGCAGAGCCGGCGCTCACGGCAGCCCAGGCGGCCCTCAACACCCTCAACAAGGTAGGAGGCAGGTGTGCGTGCTTGCTCATCCCTCCGGGGAGGAGCAGCCTCTCCGACCCAAAGGCAGCCCACCACGCTGCTGTTCTGAGGGATACAAGGGTACAGTCCAGAGGTTTAGCTGGGACCAGCTGTCACTGGTTTATTCACTGAGCAAGCAGACATTTATATATGCTGAGTATATGTCAGGATGCACAGGCTACCAGTGAAATCCCAGAGATGGGAGTCCCAAACTTACCGGGACAGGAGGGGCCAACTGTCCAGCCTCTTCACTTCACTGATGAGAAAGCCAGAGCCCAGAGTCACAGACCTCAATGTTAGAGCCAGACTTGAACTCACGTCTTCAAAATGCAAGCCCAGAGACCTTATGGCTCTGCAGTCCATGGTCATTTTACTTCTTCTGTGCTATAGGACACATAGGCCTCTTACGGGCGTCCCTGGTGGCTCAGGTGGTAAAGAATCTGCCTCTAACGCAGGAGAGCTGGGTTCAAACCTTGGGTCAAAGCTTCCTAGTTGGTGCTAGTGGTAAAGAACCCACCCCAATACAGGACATGTAAGAGACTTCAGTTTGGTCCCTGGATTGGGAAGATCTCCTGGGCATGGCAACCCACTCCAGTATTCTTACCTGGAGAATCCCATGGACAGAGGAGCCTGGAAGGCTACAGTCCATGGGGTAGCACAGAGTCAGACATGACTAAAGCAACTTAGCACACACATGCATGCCGGCCTCTTAAGGCCCTATGAAAATGTTTAAGATATGAGACTAAAGTAAGACATTGTCTCCAAAGTAAGAGAAAAGAATGTACAAAATCAAACTTGGTAAGTACTCAATTGTCGACAGCATGTAATGGTGTGTCAACTAAATTCAGCTCATACACATGACCTTTTAGTGGAACAAGCACGACTCTTGAGATGTGTTCATTGGGAGTTCTTTTTTGGTTCCTTTAAAGCTACTCTGTGTGTTGAGAGGTGCCTGTGGTTAGTACTTCTTCCTTTTATAGTTTTCACAATTAACTTTCTTTCCCATTTGGATGACCGTGGCTGAGGGGCTGAGGGAGGAAGATGGAAAGCAGAGCAGACAGACTCAGGTCATCAGGAGTTGGTGTCACAGAGGAAAGCTGATGTTTACTTGGAAGCTCACGTCATCTCTTTGCAGACCCTCCACCAGTTCCTCTTTCTGCTGAGAGTCTAGATACTCACTTGCCCCTTCACAGGGGACATTTGGTCAAGGTCTCAGACAGCCCATGCCAGGTGGGCCGTGCCAGCAGCTCACCTCTGCTCCACGGGCAACACCTGTGCCTCTTTCTTCCAGATGGACTCTGAAAGTGTTGGCCACCCATGTAGGAAACGCCCCCCAAGTTCCACTGCCAGGGGACTAGCCTGCCATTCGTACCCTGTAGATTTTTATAAGTTAGAACCCCAGTCTGGTGTCACTCAAGTTGCATTTAAGCTCTCTGAGTGGTCTCCTTAAAGCCCTCCTTTCTCTAGACTTGATGTGAAGGGACACGTGCCCCCCCCCCGCCCCCCATAATCCCTTAAAGGCAGAGTGGGTGGGACTCAGCAGCCATTCTCACCAAAGGTGTTGAAGTGTGAGTCACTTGGTCACGTCCAATTCGTGTGACCTTACGGACTTTAGCCCACCAGGGTCATCTTGGGATTTCCCAGGCAAGAATACTGGAGTGGGTTGCCATTTCCCTCTCCAGGGGATCTTCCCAACACAGGGATGGAACTCGAGTGTCCTGCATTGACCAGCAGACTCTTCACCACTGAGGCACCAGGGAAGCCCTAGCTGCAACACGGAACTCTTAATCGCAGCATTTGGGGTCTAGGTCCCTGACCAGGGACTGAACCCAGGTCCCCTGCTTTGGGAGTGTGGAGTCTTAGCACTGGACCACCAGGAAAGTCCCTCTGAAGCTTTCCTTTATGGATTCTGTGTAGCCTATACACACCTTGCTTTGGAAGGTAGCATCTCTTGGCTTAGGGCCTCAGCACATCTGAGACTAAACTGAGGACATTGGAAAATCCTGTGATGTATAGTTATGTATAAATTGTATTAAACGTGAAATATGAGCACATTTTGGTGTTTTTTATGATGTGTGGTGGGAGGTCCCTAAAAGGAAGGACCTATAAAACCCTTAAGTGGGCCTCTACCCCACATTCATAGAAAACACAAGATTTCTCCAGGAAAATTTTGGGAATTGTGGATAGACTGGGGAGTGGAGGTGTAACTCAATTATGCCACCACTTCTCAGCCTGAAAGCTTTTCTTTCTTCTCAAAGCTCTTTTTATTTTCACTGGAGGAAAATTGCTCTACAATGTTGTATTGGTTTCTGCCATCCAACAATACAAATCACTTCTCGCCAAGAAGATGAACATCTTTCATAAGATTTTTTGGCACAGAGATTATATTTTCTAAGATGAGCTGAGTCCAAATTCTGGCTGGACTATTCACTGTGTGTGACCCTAGGAATGAATTTATGTTCTCTGAGTCTCTGTTTCCTCACCTGTAAAGCAGAGGTGGTAGTAATATAGTCCCCATCAGCTTGTGAAGGACAGGCAAGCCTGGCGTGCTGCAGTCCATGGGGTTGCAAAGAGTCAGACATGACTGAGCATCTGAACAGCAACAACAGGTTGTTGTAAGGACTCAATTAGATAATGCATGAAAAGTATTAATGGCTAATAGATGGCCGCCATTCAGTTTGTTGTACTTGATGATGTCTTTATAAACAGTGTTATCTCTTCTGTTTCCACAGGCTGGAAACAGTGAAAACCCCTGAAATACTCTTGGTTAATTTTATGGCTGATTACTTAGGTGACCTTTGCTGGTAGAAATAAACACATAGAGGTGTAACTCATGGAAAGGACGGGATCGAATTCAGAAAAAAACCACGGATTTGAGGCCTAGATACCTCTGCCACAAAGAAAGTGAAACTCACGTTCCTAAAGGAATTTGTTTATTTTTGTCCATGCTGGGTCTTCGTTTCTTCTCAGGCTTCTCTAGAAGTGGTAGGCCGGTTTCTCACTGCGGCGGCTTCTCTTCTTGCGGAGCACAGGCTCTAAGGCAGGCAGACTCAGTAGCTGCGGTTCCTGGGCTCTAGAGCACAGGCTCGGTTGTTGGGGCTCATGGGCTCAGCTGCTCCCTGACATGTGGGATCTTCCCAGATTAGGGATTGAACCCCTGTCTCCTTCATTGACAGACGGATTCCTTACCACTGAGCCACCAGCAAAGCCCATGAAAATCATTTTTAATGAATGCCTACTATGTATGGTAGCTCAATGGTAAAGAACTCACCTGCCAATACAGGAGATGAGGATTCTATCCCTGGGTCAGGAAGATCCCCTGGAGGAGAAAATGGCAACTTGCTCCAGTATTCTTTCCTGGACAATCCCATGGACAGAAGAGCCTGGCCAGCTGCAGTCCATAGGGTCACAAAGAGTTGGACACAACTTAGTGAATTAACAACTACTGTGTGCCAGATAACATGATGGGTACTGTCTTCAAACTAGCTGTGGAGCCTCACGCACCAGTCACTGAACTTCTTCATCCCTCACAATGGCATATAGCTTAGCTTCAAGTGTACAACGTGACAATTCGATATATACAAATCTGTTGTGAAGTGATCACCACACAGCGTCTGGTTAGCATGTATCACTATGCATAGTTGCAGTTTTTTCTTGTGTTTTGTTTTTTCTTCTTCTTTTAAGATTTACTCTCTTAGCAACTTTCAAATATACAACACAGTTAGCTATGCACTACATCCCCAGGACTTATTTATTTTAAACCTGGAAGTTTGTACCTTTTGAACCACCTTCATCCACTTCTCCCAGCCCCCACCCCCTGCTCAAAGAAGTAGAATGGATCAGATTGTACCACACAGAACAGGGGAGATGTTTCTTCACAAACACAAGGACCCCCTTGAGTATCCTCAAATTTTTTTGCGTCCACAGGACTCTGGTATTTAAGGACCACATTCCTATTTTCTCATCATTTTCAAAGTTAACAAGAAGCTTTAGTTAATATATAAAGCACACCTGTAAATCAGAGCATAGTAGTAAGTCCCTGTACATTTTAAGTCTCTGCTTTGGCAGTTTTATTTCACATTTATAGCTAAACTGAAGCAAATCCAGTATAGCTTTTCCTGCCCTCATTGAAGAATGGTTTTGCTTACAATTTCATGGCTTCTTTTTTTCTCCTTGCAGAGTTACTTGAAATTTTCTATTTATTTCCTATGCATTTTATCCAGTAAACTTATTTTTTGTTATACAAATAACATATAATGGCATTTTTATCATTCCAGTAATTCAAAGAGTACAGAATGTACAGGATGAAAAATAAAGTCACCCTTCTTTCCACTCCACCCCCCAGTCCTCTCCTAAAACAGCACTCCTGGAAAAGCTTGAGCTTTATCTCGTCCAGCAATTTTTCTATGTATTTATATCTGTGCAAATACACATATGAAATACATTAGGTCTTCCCTGGTGGCTCAGATAGTAAAGAATTCACCTGCAATACAGGAGACCCAAGTTCAATCCCTGGGTCAGGAAGATCCCCTGGAGAGGGGAATGGCAACCCTCTCAGGTATTCTTGCCTAGAGAATTCCATGGACAGAGGAACCTGGTGGGCTACAGTCCAGTGGGTCACTGGAGTGACTGAGGGACAAACACCTAGGGCTTCCCTGGAGGCACAGACTGCAAAGCAGATCTGTGTTTAAAGCATGATATATTTTATATGTACTGCATTATATGTTTATATGCATATAAAATATATCATATTTTAAATACAAATAGATAATGACAACTTACTCTTCCTCATGAAACAAGACTGTGTCATGCCAATACATACATTGAAACCATATTTATTTAATGCTTTGTAGTATTCCAGGCTATAACGTACTCTTATTTCTTTTAGCTATTTACTCTTGAGCATCTAATTAGTTTCTTTCTCTCTAATGCAAATATTCTTGTGCATACATCTTAACTCCATATGTTCAAATATTTCTCTGGGCCAAATAAATGCACTTGTTTGAGAGAACAACATGGCAGGTTGTATCGTGCTTCCTCCACCCCTCAAAATACCCACGTCCTAACCTCTGGAACCTGTGGATTTTACTTCATATGGTGACTCTGTGGGTGTGATTAAATCAAGGATCTTGCAGTGGGGAGATGATGCTGGATTATCCAGTGAAAGTGAGAGTGTTAGTCGCTCAGTCGTGTCCAACTCTTTTTGACCCCATGGACTGTAGCCCACCCGGCTCCTCTGTCCGTGCAGTTCTAGAGGCAAGAATACTGGAGCGGGTTGTGGTTCCTTTCTCCAGGGGATCTTCCCCATTCAGGGATCAAACCCGGGTCTCCTGCATTGCAGGCAGATTCTTAACCATCTGAGCCACCAGGGAAGCCCCAGCTGGGTCCTAAATGTCATCACAAGGATCCAAAGAAGAGGGAGACAGGAGATCAGAAGAAGAAGGCGGTATGATGATGGGAGCAGAGGGGGTAGACAGAGCTGATTTGATGTGGAACCTTGAGCCAAGGAGTGAGGCTGGCTCTAAGAAACTGGGAACAGAAAGGATCAGACTCTCTAATCCAGCCTCCAGAAAGAACCAGCCTCTCCAACATCTTCGGCTTAGGAATCCTGACCTCCAGAATAGGAAGATTATACGTTCACGTTGAGTCACTGTGTTTATGGTAATTTCTTACAGAAGCAATGTGTGTGCTCGATTGCTTTAGTCCTATCTGACTCTTTGCAACCCCAGGGACTGTAGCCCGCCAGTCTCCTCTGTCCACGGGAGTCTCTAGGCAAGAATACTGGAGTGGGTTACCATGCCTTCTTCCATAGGATCTTCCTAACCCAGAGAGTGAGCCCCTGTCTCTTATGTCTCTTGGATTAGCAGGGGGGTTCTTTGCCACTAGCACCACCTGGGAAGCCCCACAGAAGCAATAGGAAGCTCTAACAATAATTCTCTTTTTTATATAAATAATGCTCAATTTCTATCCAAAATAGCTACTCTTGTTTATAGTTGTAACCACTGCTTTCCCCCACATCCTTGCCAGTCTTAAGTATTTTCAATCATTCTAATTTTTCTCATTAAGAACACAATAATTTTTTCATTTAAAAATTTGTGAATGGTTTGATTCTAATACTTAGATTACTTCCTTCATTATTTGCTCAGATTCTTTGTCCATTTTCTGATGAGATAATTTCCCTTTTCTTTATTGATTTATAGG
>SJYT01072944.1:79029-108893 GCA_006410635.1 Cephalophus harveyi | reverse complement strand
TTTTAAGATAAATTTTTACTATGCATCTTGTTATATATGTTGTAAATATTTTCTTCCTGTCATTTGACTTGTAACTTAATATTAACAAGTTATATAAAAGATATATTTCATAATTAAATGATTTTGAGAATTCTAGGGCTACAGAGTTTAACAGACTTCCTTCCTACAGGACTTTTTAAGACCTTTATTATATGATAAGCTTGATACTAAAAGTGATAGAGATAGCACAAGAAAATAAAACCTCAAATTATACAAATTTATGAGTAGTGATTTAAGATATCCATATAAAATGCTGGGAAATCAAGCCTAGCAATGTACTCAAACAACAGTATACTACCAACTGAAGTTTTGCCTGTGTAAGGCTACTCCTGTAAATATACCCAACCATCAATCAAAGAAGAATAGCTTTGGGGGATTTCCTTGTGGTCCAGTGGTTAAGACTTCACTTTACAATGCAGGAAGTGTGAGTTGGATCCCTGGTCTGGGAGCTAAAATCCCAAATGGCTAGAAGTCAAAAAGTCAAAACATAAAACAGAAGCAATATTGTAACAAATTCAGTAAAGACTTTAAAAATGGTCCACATAAAAAAAAATCTTTAAAAAAAAAAGGCAAAAAATTCTGTAGTTAGAGAAATGTCAAAAATGATACCTAACGCAATTCAACATCCATTCCTACTAAAACTCTCAGTATAGTAGGAAAAAAAGGATATTTGGATAATTTGCTAACACATAGCAATCAATCCCAGTCCAAGAATGAAACATCCCGTCTAATGGTCGAGCATTAGCAGAATTCCCATTAGCAAAGAAAAAGCACAATAATGACCCCCTTTGCTTCTATTATAAAACAATTGCCCTAAAGTTTCTAGCCAGTGCAATGATAAATGAAAAATGGTAATCGTGCACATGTTGTAAAGTAGCAGACAAATGTGTTATTATTCATAGATGTCATAAAAATATAATAAAACAAAAGGGGAGGGTTAAGGGTCCACTACAAAATTTAATAGCTTTCCTAATATCAGCAGTAGCCAGTTAGAAAATATAATATTTTCAAAATAGCAACCAAAACTCTCAGTATAAGTAAACATAAATAAATTTATTGAAACTACGTGAAGAAAACTGCACATCTTTGTTGGGTAGTGTAAAATAAGATGTGAATAGGGAAATAGATGTACCAAGTTTGTGTAAGGCAAGATTTAATATTCTAAGGATGTCACTATTCCTCAAATACTTTATACATTAAATCCAAGTCTAATTTGACTCTGATTTGGGGCTTACTTATTTCTAATTTCATTAAAAGTTCATATCATTTAAGCAGCTATTAAAAATTTAATAACCTAAATACTTAACAATATGGAGTTGGCTAAATTATGGCTCATCTAAATGAGAGAAACGGAGAAGGCAATGGCACCCCACTCCAGTACTCTTGCCTGGAAAATCCCATGGATGGAGGAGCCTGGTAGGCTGCAGTCCATGGGGTCGCTAAGAGTTGGACACGACTGAGCGACTTCACTTTCACTTTTCACTTTTATGCTTTGGAGAAGGAAATGGCAACCCACTCCAGGGTTCTTGCCTGGAGAATCCCAGGGACGGGGGAGCCTGGTGGGCTGCTGTCTATGGGGTTGCGCAGAGTCAGACATGACTGAAGCGACTTACAGCAGCAGCAGCAGCAGCAGCAAATGAGAGAAAATTGCACATACTTTATTTAAAATCATGTTTTGCAAAAATAATTAATAACATGAAAGAGTTTAAGATACAATTTTCAGTGAAAGCCAGATTCAAACAAATAGTGTAAACAGTGATTATATATGTATACGTATGTACATATATGTATGCATGTGTGTGTGTTAAATCACTTCAGTCATGTCTGACTCTTTGTAAACCTATGGACTGTAGCCTGCCAGGCTACCCTGTCCATGGGATTTTCCAGGCAAGGATACTGGAGTGGGTTGCCATGCCCTCCTCCAAGGGATCTTCCCAGTCCAGGGATCGAACTCGCGTCTCTTATGTCTCCTGCGTTGGCACGTGGATTCTTTACTAGTGCCGCCTGGGAAGCCTACATATATGTATATGTGTATATAAATGA
The DNA here is from genome assembly GCA_006410635.1 of Cephalophus harveyi. NCBI lineage: Eukaryota > Metazoa > Chordata > Mammalia > Artiodactyla > Bovidae > Cephalophus > Cephalophus harveyi. The sequence continues at coordinate 106,811 of SJYT01072944.1, read as the reverse complement.
ATGAGCCAGACATATACCACATTCACATATATTCACACTATATTCACTCATTATCTTTCTTTTCTGTGCCTCTTTGTTAGTTTGTTAAGCATATATAATGAAACGTACCAGGACAGTGTTTATCTCTGGGTAGTAAAATGATGAGTGAGTCTGGTTTTCATCTTCATCTTTGCTAAATATTTCACAATAAATATGTATTAACTACGTGAAGAAAACTGCACATCTTTGTTGGGTAGTGTAAAATAAGATGTGAATAGGGAAATAGATGTACCAAGTTTGTGTAAGGCAAGATTTAATATTCTAAGGATGTCACTATTCCTCAAATACTTTATACATTAAATCCAAGTCTAATTTGACTCTGATTTGGGGCTTACTTATTTCTAATTTCATTAAAAGTTCATATCATTTAAGCAGCTATTAAAAATTTAATAACCTAAATACTTAACAATATGGAGTTGGCTAAATTATGGCTCATCTAAATGAGAGAAACGGAGAAGGCAATGGCACCCCACTCCAGTACTCTTGCCTGGAAAATCCCATGGATGGAGGAGCCTGGTAGGCTGCAGTCCATGGGGTCGCTAAGAGTTGGACACGACTGAGCGACTTCACTTTCACTTTTCACTTTTATGCTTTGGAGAAGGAAATGGCAACCCACTCCAGGGTTCTTGCCTGGAGAATCCCAGGGACGGGGGAGCCTGGTGGGCTGCCGTCTATGGGGTTGCGCAGAGTCAGACATGACTGAAGCGACTTACAGCAGCAGCAGCAGCAGCAGCAAATGAGAGAAAATTGCACATACTTTATTTAAAATCATATTTTGCAAAAATAATTAATAACATGAAAGAGTTTAAGATACAATTTTCAGTGAAAGCCAGATTCAAACAAATAGTGTAAACAGTGATTATATATGTATACGTATGTACATATATGTATGCATGTGTGTGTGTTAAATCACTTCAGTCATGTCTGACTCTTTGTAAACCTATGGACTGTAGCCTGCCAGGCTACCCTGTCCATGGGATTTTCCAGGCAAGGATACTGGAGTGGGTTGCCATGCCCTCCTCCAAGGGATCTTCCCAGTCCAGGGATCGAACTCGCGTCTCTTATGTCTCCTGCGTTGGCACGTGGATTCTTTACTAGTGCCGCCTGGGAAGCCTACATATATGTATATGTGTATATAAATGAATGAGCCAGACATATACCACATTCACATATATTCACACTATATTCACTCATTATCTTTCTTTTCTGTGCCTCTTTGTTAGTTTGTTAAGCATATATAATGAAACGTACCAGGACAGTGTTTATCTCTGGGTAGTAAAATGATGAGTGAGTCTGGTTTTCATCTTCATCTTTGCTAAATATTTCACAATAAATATGTATTCTTTTTTAAAATATAAATTTATTTTAATTGGAGGTTAATTACTTTACAATATTGTATTGGTTTTGCCATACATCAACATGAATCCACCACAGGTATACACATGTTCCCCATCCTGAACACCCCTCCCTACTCCTGCTGCTAAGTCACTTCAGTCGTGTCCGATTCTGCGACCCCATAGACGGCAGTCCATCAGGCTCCCCCATCCCTGGGATTCTCCAGGCAAGAACACTGGAGTGAGTTGCCATTTCCTTCTCCAATGCATGAAAGTGAAAAGTGAAAGTGAAGTCACTCAGTTGTATCCAACTCTTCGCGACCCCATGGACTGCAGCCTACCAGGCTCCTCAGCCCGTGGGATTTTCCAGGCAAGAGTACTGGAGTGGGGTGCCATTGCCTTCTCCATTCTTTTACTAGAAGATAATGTAATCTTGTAAACCAGTGAACAATAAGAAAGAAACTGTAAAAGAACTAGAAAAGTTACTATAAGGTCACATCATCTTAATACATATAAAAGACCCTTCTTACCAGAAAAACGAAGGATGATAGCATGATGTCATCTGGAAAAGGATTATTCAATTTGGCTGTAGGAAAACTAAATTTCTACCTGTCACCGAATATCTTAAACAAAATTTTTGAATTAAAAAAAGAATATTCTCACGTGTGTGTGTGTGTGTGTGTGTGTGTGTGAAGAGCTCTTATAAATCGTGCTGGAACTGGTATTTGTGCCTGCCCTCTCCTCACTCATTTACTCTCTGCCCTTCCCCCTCCTGAAACATCAGGTTCTCTAAGTGGTTTTCCCAGAACCTCCTCCCCGGCCAAAGTGATACCATCACGCTTCAAGAATCTGCTAGCCTACTAGCCCTGCTTTTTGCTTTTTTTCAGAGCACTTCTCACTCTGTAATATATCAAAGACTGACCCTTTTGTGTCCATCCCCACCACCTGCATGAGCAAAAGGACTGACTTTTTTATTTACCACTGCATCCCCCCTTTGCCAAATGAATGACCGTGCAGACACGTTTATTCACCCAGCAGAGAATCCCTGACTGCCCTCCATGCCAGACACTGTTCTAGGTGTCCGTGATGATTCCATGAACAAAGATTCTGCCTCTCTGAAGATTCTGTTTAGCACAGGGCAGGGGCGAGAGACAATGAGCATCATGAAAAAGCACTGTATACAATGTGTGTGTGTGTACACATATGTATATATTTATATTTAGATATTCAAAAAACTAAGATCATGGCATCCAGCCTCCCATCACTTCATGGCAAATAGATCGGGAAAAAAATGGAAACAGTGACAGACTTTATTTTCTTGGGCTCCAAAATCACTGTGGGTGGTGACCGCAACCATGAAATCAAAAGACACTTGCTCCTGTGCTCTGCCACAAGAGAAGCTACCACAATGAGAGGCCTGTACACCACAACTGGAGAAAAACCCATGTAGCAAAAAAGGCCCCCCAAAAAATATATATATATATGTAAATTTTTTTAAAAGTTAGAAGGAATTACATTGAAATATTAACAATGATATATCTAGGTTATAGAATTAAATTTCATCTGTATCCATTTTTATCTTTTCTTAATTCAGTACATTGAATATACATGCTCAACTTAAATTATATTAAAATTGTGGGGGTTTCGTTTCTGATTGTATTTTCCCTCTTTGTCCCCTTTGGCTCAGGGGAGGCCACAGGATTGGGTATTCAAGTACACCTGCCACACCTATGCTGTCCTTCATTCCTGTCCACTGTAGACAAGACTGTCATGACTCAAAGTGCAAACCATGGCAAGAATAAACGGAGCTTCTTCCTAGCTGCTTCCATTCGGTCCTAGAAATAATCCCCCTCCTGTTTTGATTTCCAGGCCTGAGAACACCCCCAAATTAATCTGGCACAAGGATCTAACCTTTGAAATTAAGATTTTCCCCTGTTCACAAAATCAGCCTTGAAATCAAGTGCTTTTGAGATTACATGTTCCTCACTGTCAGTCACAACAAACCTTAAATCAACTTTATATGCATTTCTGACCAAATTTCACTTGCAGATGGACTGCTCCCAACCTACAGATGAAAACACTAAGGCCTGAGAAGTTCGAGTGGCTTTTCGAGGTCAAGCCTTTCAGCCATATATTTCTAGGGCAAGTGAAACTTGTAGCAAAGCTCCAACCCCTGTCTAGGCAGAGGCAGTAACAGCACACGCTGTGCCTGGCTTTCTGTTTGCGTTATTTCTTGGCAGAAACAACCACTTTGCTATCAGGGCGGTCAGCTGTAGTTAGAACAAGCTCATGGAACAAAGCAGTTTAATTAAAGAAAAAAAATATATAGTTGGGTTACACTGCCATTCTCTTCAATCCAAGATGGAAATTAATTTATAATAACCTTATCTTTTATTCATGGCACGCTGCTTGTTTCAGAGCATGTTGACATGCTTATATGTTTCAGTTAAATGTGAAATAATTGTGTGTTTCTGATGGGCTGCAGGTCAAAGTGCTAAGAGAACCTCGCTGAGTCTCGACTAGCCATTTGGAGCCGTCTGGAACCACTGGGGAATTCTCGGTTCCCTTCTGATGAATCATGATATTTAAAATTCCGAGGCTAAAGGCATTGAAACGGCCCTCTCAGATCGCTCCGAGCCAGCCTCCATGAGTGGTCGACGACAAAGAGAGCCACATGTTTTCCTCTAACAATGTGTGTCTCTCTTGCAGACCAATCTGACCGAGCTGAAGTCCTTCGGTTCCCCGCCGCCAGCGGTGAGCAATGTCAGCGCAGCGGTGATGGTGCTCATAGCCCCCGGGGGCAAGGTGCCCAAGGACCGCAGCTGGAAGGCCGCCAAGGTCACCATGGCCAAGGTGGACGGTTTCCTGGACTCCCTCATCCACTTTGACAAGGAGAACATTCACGAGAACTGCCTCAAGGCCATCAGGCCATATCTGCAGGACCCCGAGTTCAATCCGGAGTTCGTGGCCACCAAGTCCTATGCGGCCGCAGGCCTCTGCTCTTGGGTCATAAACATCGTGAAGTTTCACGAGGTGTTCTGTGACGTGGAACCCAAGCGCCAAGCGCTGAGCAAGGCCACCTCGGACCTCGCTGCTGCCCAGGAGAAGCTGGCGGCCGTTAAAGCCAAGATCGCTGTAAGTGACCCCCACCTGAGGCAAACAGCCTTCTCCCCCAGGCCCCAGCGCCTCGGACCTGACTTTTAAAGAAAACCAAATTGTTATGTAAAATCTAATTTTTCAATAGCTGCTGCTAAGTCGCTTCAGTCGTGTCCGACTCTGTGCGACCCCATAGACGGCAGCCCACCAGGCTCCGCCATCCCTGGGATTCTCCAGGCAAGAACACTGGAGTGGGTTGCCATTTCCTTCTCCAATGCATGAAAGTGAAAAGTGAAAGTGAAGTCGCTTGGTCAGTGTCTGACTCTCAGCGACCCCATGGACTGCAGCCTACCAGGCTCCTCCGTCCATGGGATTTTCCAGGCAAGAGTACTGGAGTGGGGTGCCATTGCCTTCTCCATTTTTCAATAGAGGAAACTTAAATTTTATTTCTCAAATACCGTGTAGTCCAAACAAGATAGATCCAATGGGCCATGGGTTTAAGCTTTGGTCCTAAAAGGTTTTTTCCATTTCCTCCAAGGAAAGAAAAGATGACAGATGGATACATATAATAAATGAACAGTATTATCCATGGAACCAGGTGCTATCTTATTAGCCACAAGTGAATCTAATATTTTTGCACATCTGATAGTTAAGAACAAAAGGTCAAAAAAGGGAGATTCTTTAACTTATTTTATTGAAGTATAGTTGATTTACAATGTTGTGTTATTTTCTGCTGTATAGCAAAGAGATTCAATTACATATACACACACACACACACACATATATATCTTCTTTTCCATTATGGTTTGTCACAGGATATTGACTATAGTTCCCTGTGCTGTACAGTAGGACCTTATTGTTTATCCATCCTATAGACAGTAGTTTGCATCTGCTAATCCCAATAGTCCCAACCCATCCCTCCCCCCACCTCTTCCACCTTGGGAACCACAAGCCTGTTCTCTTGTTTGTGAGTCTGTTCTGTAAATAAATTAAAAAATGGGAGATCCTTTTTCCTCTTTGAGACAGTTTTTCACCACCTTTCCCCATCTTGTGCATCAGGATCTTCCATTCTGGCCACTCTCCGCCCCCTCGCCCTCATTGCTATGGACATGTGGGTCTGTGGGATGTGTTAAGCCACCTGAGCTGCCTTATAGAAGTCTGTAAGAGCACCTAGCGCGTTGTGGTTTGGGGTGGGGGTGGTCCCCTGGCCATAAATATATAATTATTAGCCTCTTATTGATATTTTTGTTGTATGTCCCTCATCCAGGATTGGGGGATGGAGATGACCTTGAATTCACCCCTATTTAAGAGAGATTCCCCTTGAACTTCACCTTTGCCATTAAAATGACATGTGTTCATGTTCAGTCATGTCTGACTCTTTACGACTGCATGGACTGTAGCCCGCTAGGCTCCTCTGTCCATGGGATGTTCCAGGCAAGAATACTGGAGTAGGCTGCCATTTCCCCCTCCAGGGGATCTTCCCAAGCTAGGAACTGAACCTACATCTCCTGCGTCGGCAGGCAGATTCTTTAACACTGCGCCACCTGGGAAGCCATTACAATGGGTATCGCCAACGTGAGAGGTGGAAATCAGAATCCTGCAGAATGACACGGCAGCTAAAACCCCATCGGCAGACCTTCCAGTCCATGCTGTGCTGTTCACCAGTGGGTGACATATAGAAAGGGCTTTCAAGTGCCCACACTTCAGCTTCCTGACGTAAAATGGACACAGTAGTAGCCCCCACTTTGTGAGTTTGCCGTGAGGATCAAAGGAGAGAAGCAGGTAGAACAGAGGCCCAGAGCCCAGCCCACAGGAACACAGGGAGCTGCCGCCACCACCAGGAATCTGGTGACCCCTGACCCCTGCATGACCTCCACCTGCCTCTCCACCGGCTGCCTGTGTCGTCATGTCTGTGTCCAAGCCCTGGTCACCACCACAGTCAAGCTCAAGCCAGCACCTTCCCTGGATCTTTCATTTCTACATGTGCGTTCTAGGCAGATCAGATCTTACTGCACATTTCCCGTGATGATAAAAAGGGTTTTACAAATTATGAAAAGCAAGATGGCAGACATGCTTCAAGTTTCACAGGTTTATTGATCCATAGATTAAATTCCTCAGTTCAAAGATCCTTGCAACCAGATTCTCTATAAAAAAGAGATGCTTTGGCAAAGCAAAGAATCTCCCAGTATGTTTGCTTTATAAAACCTGGATATTCACGGCCCAGATTACTGATAATCAACCTCACAACAGCCCTCTTGAAAGAACACCAGGAGCAAAACACTCTACCACCCTGTTGACTGCTTCTGCGGGGAAAAAGACCTTCTGATCATTTTCATATTCTTCAATCTCTCTCAGAAAAGTGTTACAGGAACTACATTTTCAAAGCTCTCTCTCTCTCTTAAGTTATTTTAACGAAAGGAACATTTGGTGCGAAGGGAATGTTTTCAAAATGTTTATACCTTTTTAGTTAGCCAACACGCACATGATGGGCTCATTCAACCTGTGAAAGCAATCAGAATATTTTTAAAATACTTGGCTACCTTAGGAAGGCACTTCTCTTCTGCCAAAATATTTTTTGAAATTAAAAATAAAAAGATGCCTTCTCGCTTTGAACAACCTCCTCTCCATCCTTTGCTCATCCACATGCCTATCAACATAGGCATGACACTCACCTACTAGTAACAGGAGGGTGGACCGATACCCATTGCGCATATGGACGCCCACCCAGGCAGGAAAGTGCCTCCCTCTGTGTCACTGAGGCCACAGCCACCCCTGTCCAGTTGCATCCCTGCTTCACCAAGAAGAGGATGCCTATTTTTAGGATTTTAGCATAATTCCAAGTAAAGAATTTTTTTTTTTATCGGAGTATGGTTTCTTTATAATGTTGTATTCATTTCTGCTGTACCAAAAATTTTATATTCATGATGCATAAAGCCAAAAAAAAAAAAAAAAAAAGGCATCTTTCAGAACACATTCTATGAGGTAATTTCAATTTGATTATATATATAATTAAAATCCCTGGAGGAGGAAATTGCAACCCACTCCAGTATTCTTGCCTGGAGAATCCCATGGACAGGGGAGCCTGGCAGGCTACAGTCCATGAGGTTGCAAAGAGTCAGACACAAATTAGCAACTACACAGATAATTAAAATACACACCAATATGAATAGTGGTGGTTATCTCCAAGTAGTAGATTTTGGATGTTTTTTGTTTATCTGTATTTTCTTTTTTTCTGTCACAAACACATATGAACTTGACAGTTTTAAAGAATAGTAGCAGTAAAAACAAGGAAGTCATCTTCCCCAGGCATTTACTCACTCATTAAGTAAAATAACAGAGAGCAGAGAAGAGCTTCGAGTGAGTAATGACAGTCTCCTGACCTTTTTGTTCTTTTGTCTGTTTCTACTGATTGTTGAGCCATAAAGAAAGCTGAGTGCCAAAGAATTGATGCTTTTGAACTGTGGTGTTGGAGAAGACTCTCGAGAGTTCCTTGGACTGTAAGGAGATCAGACCAGTCCATCCTAAAGTAAATCACTTCTAAATATTCACTGGAAGGACTGATGCTGAAGCTGAAGCTCCAATATTTTGGCCACCTGATGCTCATTGGAAGAACTGACTCGTTGCGAAAGACCTGATGCTGGGAAAGATTGAAGGCAGGAGGAGAAGGGGACGACAGAGGACGAGATGGTTGGATGCATCACCAACTCAATGGACATGAGTTTGAGTAAGCTTCAGGAGATAGTGGAGGACAGGGAAGCCTGGAGTGCTGCAGTCCATGGGGTTACAAAGAGTTGGACATGACTAAGCAAGTGAACTGAACTGAACTGAGCTGAGCGGAACTGATTGTTGTCACCACTCAGAGCTTGCAACCCAGTGGCTTAAATGTCTTTTATCTGTCCTGCACATACTACTTGGAAATGATTTAACTGGTGGCCAGTATTTAAAACAAAATATCTGATTTCTGGCCAGTCTTACAACAATCACAAGATTCCTGAATATCACTGACTGACTCTGGCCTTAAGCAGTGGCTTCCCACTCGAGCAGACAGTTTTGCTGCATTTTGTCACAGTCCCCACCGGCCCCCCCCTTTTTTTTTAACATTAGACTCATCTGGCTAGTTTACGTCATCTTCCTGTTCTGCGCATCTGAATTTCTGAGCCCCGTCTACATGCTGTGCAACACCCATTTGTCATCGTTCTTCTTTAGACAGTTGACTTTCTGCCCCAGGAGGCTGGATGACAATCATCTCCTATCTCGTTACAGTGACTCTGTTTCGCCAACGTGACCTCAATTCCTTGTTCAATCACACAGAGGCCACTTCCTCGGAGCCCTCGTGTTCACGATGGAGTTAGTGCCCTTGCCTTTAGCTCAGCCCTTACCTCCCACTTCCCTTGTCATTACTTATCGTTATTTGGTTTTTGAATCACCAACACTGAAAATCCCTATATTGTAACCAAAATCAGTTGTCCCAGATGCTCCCCATTGACTGATTCAAAAAACTGAAAGAACAATAAATTATATTTATATTCTATGAATCTGTCTATATTGTTCATAGCAGATCAAAGTACAATTGCATCTCTTTTTTAAAATATCTTTACCCCTGGGATTTCTACTTTCTCTTTCTGTCTCTCTCTTTCAATTAGTTCCTTTGGGGGGAAAAAAAAAGCTCTGTAGGGACTTCCCTGGTGGTCAGTGGTTAAGACTTCACTTTCCAACGCAGAGTGTACAGATTCAATTCCTGGTCAGAGAGCTAAGATCCCACATACCTTGTGGCCAAAAAAATAAAACATTTTTTTTTTAAAGAAATATGGTAACAAATTGAATAAAGACTTTTAAAAAATTGTTCACATTAAAAAAAAAATCTTTAAAAAAAATATCTCCATCCAATCCAGTGTTCTACTGAAGCCTGCCTTTGTTCCCAAGACCTTTCTTGCTTGTTTCCAACTCAAAGCTCCAGTAATGGAGAGTAATCACATTCACTGCTCTCTTGGGTTCATTCGAAAGACTTCTGGACCCCATGACTTCTTTCTTGATTTCTTCTCTTGTTTTGCTTTGGCCTACTCTTAAATAACTTTTTCAGAAATGTTACACGAGAGGTAAATTATCTAATATTCTGGTCTGGACATATATGTTTGTTTCTAAACTGAATTGACAGTTTCACTGAATATTAAATTCTGATATAATATTTTCCTCTTAGAACAGAGTACTTTATCTTTTGGTCTGGTGAGAAGTCTGATGAACAGTCAGGGTCCCATTCCTTTGTGGGTGCACTGTGTTTCTGCCTTTCTGGAAGTCCTTCAATTTTTTTTTCTTTATTCTTGGTGTCTGAAATGTTACACTGATGTACTTAGCTGTCATTCTTTCTTTTTTCTCTGTGCTTGGCCTGTAGAGACTTATTTTCTTCAGTTCCACAAGATGCTTTATAGTCTCTCTTCTGTTTCTTTTTTAACTTTATTTTCTGGAATGCATATTGATTAGATATTGGAACTTCTCAAAGTAAAGAAAGTGAAAGTCGCTTCAGTTGTGTCCAACTCTGTGACCCCATGGACTGTAGGCCACCAGACTCCTCTGTCCATGGATTCTCCAGGCAAGAATACTGGAATGGGTAGCCATTCCCTTCTCCAGGAAATCTTCCCAACGCAAGGATAAAACTCAGATCAAATCTGCATTACAGGCAGATTCTTAACCTTCTGAGCCACCAGGGAAGCCCATAGAAACTTCTGATGGGTCCTCTACTTTCTCTCATTCTTTTCTCACTTTATATTTTCTTACACTGTCTAGATTTCCCTCCAGTTCGTGTTTTAATCATTCCCTTGAATTTATCCCCTGGTGGCTCAATTGGTAAAGAGTCTGGCTGCAATGTATGTGGGAGACGCGGGTTCATTCCCTGGGTTGGGAAGATCCCCTGGAGAAGGAAATGGCAACCCACTCCAGTATTCCTGCCTGGAGAATTCCTTGGACCGAGGAGCCTGGCAGGCTACAGTTCATGGGGTCACAAAGAGTCAGACATGACTGAACGACTTGCACTCATGATTATGTTAGAGAAATCTTGGGAAGGAGAGGAGGTGGCAGAATGTGGCCAGCCTGCCACCGTTAACTGGATGCCTCACCTCCCAGTTAAGCTGCTTGGCTGTATAAGCCTAGCTCTTCATTTCTTCCTCCTGTGACTTGGTGATGATGGACAGAGCAGCCTGAAGCCCTACTGTGGCACAGATGCGAGACCTATCTGGAGGTGTCTTCCGTGCAACTAGGTGGCTTTGTGGATGCAAACAGGCGTGGCAGGGGCAGCAAAGACTGTGCGCTTACATTCTAAATACTTAATACATTTAGAAAAACCTAGAACCAAGTCTTTTAAAAAAAAATGTTCCTCTACTTTGGGATAATTGGAGAGAATGGAGGTTAGGTGAAGTTGTCTTATACTCCTGAGACCTTGAAGCAAGGGGAGGACCCAGGTTGCAGACCAACTCCAACCTGCAAACCAACTGCAGGAGACAGTCTGGCTCCTCCCTGCACCCCCACCCCCGATCCTGGGATCCTTCTGTCCCTTTCCAGGCCTCCCCAGGCTCCAGTGAGCTTTTGCTTCTAAAAGCAAAGCAGCGCTTTCACTTTTTTCTCAGAGTACTGGAACCCATTTTCCCCAGTAGAGAGAGAGACAGAATTTAAGTCTCTCTCTCCTGGTCCTTTCCCTGGGGTCAAGAAGATCCCTTGGAGAGCCCACTCCAGTATCCTTGCCTGGGAAAGTCCACAGACAGAGGAGTCTGGCGGGCTACAGTCCCTGGGGTCACAAAGAGTCAGACACCACTGAGCAACTAACATTTCATTTCATTTCTCCTGCTCCGTCACCCCCTCCTGCTCCCGGATCACTGACTGTGTGAGAGACATGAAAGCTGGGTTCTCTCTCTTGGATCAGGACCCTTTGGACTCCCATGGGGATCTGCCTGAGAGCCCCCCAACTTGCCTTCCTTCCCTTCCTTGCCCATTTCCCTAGTCCCTCACAGCTTCTTCCAGGGAGCATGGGGCTTCTTTAAAAATGCCCTGCACGTGGACCCTTATCTCTGAAGCACTGGAATTACTGACAGAACTTGCGTTCCTTCCTCAACAGCGCCTGAATGAGAACCTGGCCAAACTCACGGCCAAGTTTGAGAAAGCAACAGCCGACAAACTCAAATGTCAGCAAGAAGCTGAAGCGACTTCAGGCACCATCTCCCTTGCAAACCGCCTGGTAAGTGTGAGCCTCCAGGGACGGGGCAGGGGAAGAGGGGGGATACAAGCTGAGTTTGTTGGGTGCCTCAGAGGTACATAGTAGATGAACACAGCTGAGCACTACTTTGACAAGAGTGGCAAGAAATATTAAAATGCCCCGGGCTGCAGAAGCTGACTCCTGGGGAAAGTATGAATGCACACCCTGATCTGGTCAAAGGAGATTTCCTCCAGGGATGGTTGGGAGGAAAGGGTGTGGGATCCTTCAGACAGCTTTCAAGAGGCATGACATGCTTACCTGTACCTGCAACGGCCATGGGAATCGTTGAAGACAAAACTAGCCTTTGATAGGCAAACCCAGACATTCTTCCCTGTGGGGCGTTTGATAACCAGGGTGTGGACAGAATGAGGTGCTGAGACAGAAGCAGAAAGGAGCCAGACAGACAGCTGACTCGGAGCATGGCCACCCATGACCTTGGTCTCTCCAGCAGGGTAGTCACCTACGGCCACTCAGGGCTCCAAGAGCAAGTGTCCCAAGGACAGAAAGTAGAAGGTCCCATTCTCTTAAGGCCTGGGACCAAAAGCCAGCACAGCATCCTTCCTTGAGTTCTACTAGTCAAAGCAGTGTCAGATCCGGGAAGAGGGACCATAGGCTCCAGGCCCTGATAAGAAGAGAATCACAGGATTTGTAGCCATTTTCGTCCCCTGTGGCTTACATTTCTCATCGTGAATCATCAGCTCAGAGCCTGCAAAGCAGCGCCCACTGGACGTGATACCTCTTTATGGAGGGCCCTTATAGCACCTCCCTCACCAGTGAAAGGAAGTGAAATCAATCCCTTTTCATACACGTTTATTCCAGCCACCATTTATGTATGTAACAAAGCCAGGTTTCCCAGGTCAGGGACGGGTGAGTCATAACTGTCACTGAACCAGCTGCACTGCAGTGATGGGAGGTGAAGCCTCAGGGGTGTCTGAGCCGTGTGTGTTGAACCTGCCGCTGCACGGCTCTGAGACCCCCAACCTCACTGAAAGGCGGGGTGTAGAGGCAGCTCCTCCACAGACGAGCGGGAGGCAGTCAGGACCTCCCTGCCGGCCTGTCGTCCGTTCACTCCCCTGCCTGGTTCCCAGAATTTCCCTTGGCCTCTCTCTACCCAGTTGGAGACTTTTCTGCCTTGGTCCTCATAGGAGGCAAGGTGCGGCTCTGCTCTAGGACTCAGGACAGATGGTCTCTGAAGCTCCCCCCACTTCCACTGACCTGGGGGTTCTGACAAGATGCTGGGACTTTCTGATCTTTATCTGTGTGATCTGAGACTGGGTGAGGATGGTCAGGTGGGGTAAGTCCCTCAAGTCTGTCAGCTTTGACATCCTTGGATGTCATCTTTCAAGGAAGAAGAAGTGACCAGTCATCACACCATAGCACAGAGGGCTTCCCAGGTGACTCAAGCGGTGAAGAATCTGCCTGCAATGCAGGAGATCTGGATTCGATCCCTGAGTCAGGAAGATCCCCTGGAGAAGGAAATGGCAACCCACTCCAGTATTCTTGCTGGAGAATCCCATGGACAGAGGAGCCTGGTGGGCTACAGTCCATGGGGTTGCAGAGAGTCGGACACTGAACATGCATGCATGTGCATAGCACAGAAATCAAGCTTCACCGAACAGCCCACCTCAGTCTTCCCACAGGGAGACTGTCTCTCCCCCAGAGAGGGTGCCTCTGATGTGGGCCGCCAGAGTCAGGCCCTGCTCTGCAGTCTTGGGACTTTGTTTCTGTGCATCTGTGGCTTAATGACCATGCCCGTCCTGCCCACTGTGAGTGATTTATAGTGCAATTGATTTTCTTTGATTTTCATATCTTCAGTATTTGAAGAGAAGGGAGAGGTGCTTGATTTTCTGCTATGTTTTGAGTACCAGACATGATCCCAAGTGATGATCACACGCAGTCACACTAAATCCTCTTCATGGCCCTTCGAGGCAGGCATGTTCATCTCTATGCCTGTCGAGGGCAGAGCCCTGAAGCCTGCATTCAGACCCTGTCTCTCCACAGCCCATCGGGTTCAGGGCCGAGAACAGGGGCTCATTTGCTGCAGTGTTTGCTGCGGCCGGCGCAAACCCACATTGATCATAAGGGCCACAAAGATGATGTCCCGAGTCCCCTGCTGGGAAACGTGTGCTGTGCAGTCTCTGTGGCTGAACTGTGGCTCTGTGGCCCGTGGTATGACGTGCCTTCTCCCCCTCTCCTCTTTGAAATGGCAGGTGGGAGGCCTGGCCTCTGAAAATGTGAGATGGGCAGAAGCTGTGCAGAACTTCAAGCAACAAGAAAGGAAATTATGCGGAGATATTTTACTCACTGCAGCTTCCATCTCGTACCTGGGCTTCTTTACAAAGCGATACCGCCAGAGCCTCCTGGACGCGGCGTGGAGGCCCTACCTGAGCCAGCTGCAGGTGTGTCTGGCCCGCATCACTCATGAGCTCACGTGACAGCAACAATCCAAATCTTCTAGTCCTTTCCTGCGTTCTTCCTCCCATCACCTCCAGAGCGTCCCCTAGTGACCTCCGGGATCCAGGAGGGAGACCTGGGCACCCATGTCCTTCCACACTTCCATGTACCGCCATGCACTGCCTTCCAGATCACCTGGAGACAGCGCCTGTCCTCCTTCTCGGGTCTGCATGGGAACTCTGGTCCACCACCTCCATGCTGTCTCCTGACAGTTCTCAAAACTGTTAAACCCAGAAGGCACCAAACACATCCTGTATTTCCCTCCAACCTTCCTGCTCTTGTGCCAAATTTAATAGCAGCAGTGGAGGGCAAGCCTCTTTCCCCAAATGCTGCACTGCCCCCTGGTTACTGCACCCCAGGGTCCACTGTCTGTCTCTGTGACCCACAGACACCCCTATGAAGGCAGTTCATTGGCTTTGGTCAAACATCCTCAGCTCTCAGTGTGAGTAGGTGGCTCTTACTCCCAGCTTCTCCCTCCACGCTGACATGACCTGCTGGGGAAATGCCAGTTTCCAACTGAAGAGGACTCAGGGTATGTTGCCCCTCAGCACTCTCACATCACTCATGGTCCTCAGCCCACAAGTACTTGCCGAGGCTTCAGCCTGTCCTACGTGCCACTGGCAGGAGGCACAGAAGACAGTCCGTACCAGGGTGTTGGCGGGACCGTCCTAGTCCAGCAGACAAGACGAGAGTCATAAGAAGCGGCTGCCTGAGAGTTAGCACGGGAGGATCACCACGTACACTTAGGGTTATGTTCCAGAATGCATTTATAGGTGTCTCCTTGGAACACAAAGCCCAGACCGTCTAGTGATGGTTGGCTTCTCAGATCAGCTCATAAAATCCCACCCACCTGATAATTTGCTGAACAGTAGTTTAAAAACTGTTATAGTGCATTGGGATCTTCCAGACCCAGGGATCAAACCCACGTCTCCTGCATTAGCAGGCAGATTCTTTACCACAGAGCCACCAGGGAAGCACCAGATGTGTATAAGAGACAGGATTAGAGGTTGCTAAGACCTGGGGGTAGCCGGGAATGGGGAGTGCCTGCTCGTAGATGTGCGGTTTCCTTGTGGGGTGAAGAAAATGTTTTGGAAGGAGACAGAGCTGACGGTTGCACAGCATTGTGAACGACTAAATGCCGTTGATTTGTGCACTCTGAAATGGCTAAGGAATGTGAATTTTACCCCAATTAAAAAAAAAAAGTTTCTAATGAAAATGATTATTCCGAGAAGAATTAAATGAGCTGAAAGAGGTAAACAGAAGAAAAGGTAGGGTTCCCAACAGGGACAGCGGACAGGTTTGCGGGACGAGCTCCTGCAAGTAGCCTTGTGTTGAGGGGGGTGGTCTGCAGTAGGGGAAAGGAGAGGGTCCGCAGTCCTTTGCAAGCTGGGCATTGGCAGCAGGTGGTGATGCCAATGAGAGGAGAGGGTGATCGCTGGTGTGGAGCCTGGGCCATGAAGCACAGAAATGCAACAGGAAATGACTTTGCTAACATGAATAAGGAGGATGGAGACTGCTGATTAACATGCAAATGATACTTGGTTGCTCAGTCGTATCTGACTCTTTGCAGCCCCATGGACTACAGCCTGCCAGGCTCCTCTGTCCATGAGATTATCCTGCTAAGAACACTAGAGTGGGTTGCCATTTCCTCCTCCAGGGGAATCTTTCTGACGCAGGGATCACACTTGCATCTCCTGTGGCTCCTGCACTGGCAGGCAGATTCTATACCGCTGAACCGAACCCACCTGCAATGCAGGAGACAGGACTCTGGTTTGATCCCTGGGTTGGGAAGATCCCCTGGAGGAGGAAATGGCAACTCACTCCAGTATTCTTGCCTGAAAAATCCCTTGGACAAAGGAGCCTGGTGGGCTAGTCCAAAGGGTTGCAAAGAGTCAGACACGACTGAGCAAACACACTTGGATTTGATCTGATTGATCTCTGGTAGTCATTTGACTTAGAGAATATACCGAAGAACCGAGGATGACAGGGTGGAATTTCTGCTGCTGTTCATCCCTCAAGAGAAAAGACTATCTGGACGCTGAGAAAACATGCTCCACAATCACACAGCCAGGAAAACTCTCCTCGGGGGGATTTTGATCTTGCTTTTTAGAGGAGTTCTGTCTTTTGAGTGAGCTGTGGCCCCACCCCCTGCTTCCGTTCTCAGCACCTGTGCCCTTTCTCTCCCACCAGGTTCCAGTCCCGGTGACCCCCAGCCTGGACCCCCTGCGGATGGTGATGGATGATGCCGACGTGGCCACCTGGCAGAATGAGGGCCTCCCTGCAGACCGCATGTCCACGGAGAATGCCGCCATCCTCCTCAGCTGCGAGCGCTGGCCCCTCATGGTGGACCCTCAGCTACAAGGCATCAAATGGATCAAGAACAAGTATGGTGAGGACCTCCGGGTCACCCAGATCGGCCAGAAGAGGTAGGTGTCTGCACACAGAAGTTCCCACTTTGCCAACTATGCAGAAGGGAAAAGTGTGATGAGCGGATTTTAAATCACCGAAGATTGTTTCTACCCCGCTGGTCCCCCCCAGGAGTTTTCTCCTGATTGTCCTCTCAATTTAAGAAACATCTCAGCCAGAGACGCTTGGGTGCTGAGTCTCTGCTTTTCTTTCTTTTTATTTTGGTTTTTATTGGAGTACAGCTAGTTTACAATGTTGAGTTAGTTTCAGGTGTATAGCAAAAGGAGTCAGTTATGTTGTTGTTTAGTTGATAAGTCATGGCTGACTCTTTGCGACCCCATGGTCTCTAGCCCTCCAGGCTCCTCTGACCATGGGATTTTCCCAGGCAAGAATACTGGAGCGGTTTGCCATTTCCTTCTCTAGGGGATCTTCCTGACCTAGGGATCGAATTTGAGTCCCTGCAGTGGCAGGTGGATTCTTTACCACTGAGTCACCAGGGAAGCCTGAATCAGTTGACTTATTTGAAGTTTCTCATATAAATAAATGAGCCCTATAATTCATCATTTTTTCCAGCACTCTCAACTTTTGGTCTGTGATATCCTTTAAGACTTCTTTCTATGTACCTGTATTGTTCAAGTTATAGAAAATATTTTATTATCAGCTAATGTAAATCCCTCCTGTTATTCTTCATCATCATTTATTTATTTCTTAAACTGTTCTTACTGTTTTCTTTTAGATTAACTTTAAGATTTTTGGTCAAGGTTTAAAAAATTATATTGTTATTTATTGTGTGAATTGAATCACATCAAACTTGTAAATCTATTTAGGCAAAATCAATTTTTTACGTGCTTATTAAACCTCTGCATAACATTGAAAAATTAAAAACAGCCTAGCTTTTGATAATTGATTGTTAAGTAAATTAAGGTGTATCTTCACACCAAGCTGGCCAACCCTCACTACCAACCGGAGCTGCAAGCTCAGGCCACCCTGATCAATTTCATGGTGACCAGGGAAGGCCTGGAGGACCAGCTGCTGGCTGCGGTGGTCAGCATGGAGAGACCCGATTTGGAGCAGCTGAAGGTATGTGAGGCGCCCACCCAGCAAGGGAGGGAGGAGGGAGACGCTCTGCCACCCGACCCTGCCATGCACCCTCCTCTGCGTGTGGGGGTCGGGGGGGTGTTCCTTCAGAAGTGGAGCCGTGTGGTTCTTCTGGAGCTCAGAGGAGCACCAACACCATGTTCCTAGAACAACATCATGTTCCTGAAACAACACCAGTTCCCTGGAACATCCCTTGGGAAGCAGAAGGTAGAGCAGGCTGAAGACCAGGAAACAGAAGGCAGCTGGGAGAAACTGCAGTCCCGTCCAAGACACTTTTGGGCCGCTCATCACAAGTTTTCATGTGTCTATGTCCAGAACTAAATGGGATTCCTTCCTGCAGGGGCAATAGAAATAGATTCAACCATGTTAGGGGAACATCTTAGCTTGAGCTGCCATCACAAAATACCGGAGGCTGAGTGGCTGGGACAACAGATATTTATTTTGTCACAGTCTGGAAGCTGGGAGACAGAGTTCAGAGTCTAGTTTCTGGTGATACTTCTCTTCCTGGCTTGTAGGTGGCTGCCGTCTCACTGTGCATTCACAGACTTCTTCCTTGCATCCACACAGAGAGCAAGCTCTCTGGCGTCTCTGCTTATAAGGGCAATGATCCCACCACAGGGACCCCATCCTCATGACTTCATTTAACCTTAATTACCTCCTTCTCTAATTACCCCATCTCCAATACAGTCATGTGGAGGTGTGGTGGAGAGGGGCTTAGGGCTTCAACATATGAGTTGGGAGGGAACGCAATTTTGTGTGGAGCGAGTAGTGTCCTTTTTCCTATCTATCTCCTTAGATATGATCGGATTGCAATAGCAGAGGAATATTAGAGAGCCAGGGGGCTGATTTAAATTGGGAAGTTCAGAAAAAGATTCTGTAAGCAGGTGGCATAAGCCTTTGGCATGGAGCACTCCCAGAAGAGTCAAGAGTGAATCCTGGTTATCAGGCCAGATTGAGGCATGTGGTTTTTCTTTAAGCTTTTTACTTTGCATTGAAGTATAACTGATTAGGGCTTCCTTGGTGGCTCAGACAGTAAAAAATCTGCCTGCAATGCAGGGAACCCAAGTTCGATCCCTGGGTCAGAAAGATCCCTTAGAGAAAGGAATAGTAACCCACTCCAGTATTCTTGCCTGGAGAATCCCATGAACAGAGGAGCCTGGCGGGCTACAGTCCATTGGGTCACCAAGAGTCGGACATGACTGAGCAACCAACACTTTTACTTTCCACAAAGGAGAGCTATTCCCTTTGAGAACAGTAGAGTTATGACAGAGAAGTAAAACTTGACCCCATCCTCTAGCTATTCCCTCAAATAACTTCCCTTAATGACTAGACCATGCCCCAGCATCCTGCTAAGCCTTGCACAGCACTGCTATGTGTAGGGCCAGGTTTAACCCAGCTAAGGCTACTGTGAGAGGGGAATTCAGCCCAAGATCACTTGATTAGTAACTGCTGCAGTTGGGATTCAAGTCCTCAGCTGATCTGACATGCTTGTGGTCCTGAGCACTCCTCTGTTCCACTTCCAGTTTGCTAAGGGCAGGGGCTCTGGCCCCATGACCCTCTGTCTGTTCAGACCTGCCTGAGAACAGGATGCTCTGGGCTCCTGTACCTGACTCTCCCTTATGTGATATTGCAGTCAGAGCTCACAAAGCAGCAGAATGGGTTCAAAATCACCCTCAAAACATTGGAAGACAACCTGCTCTCTCGCCTCTCCTCGGCCTCCGGCAACTTCCTGGGAGAAACGGCCCTGGTGGAGAACCTTGAGATCACCAAGCAGACTGCCGCGGAAGTTGAGACAAAGGTAAGGCCTGGCAGCCTGGGCTGGGGTGGGTGGGGGCGGGCAGAGGCCCTCCTCCTGGTCCCTGAGCCCACCACCCAGGGACAAATGTTAGAGTAGGAGATGGCTGATCCATCTTCCCGAGTTTCTCCTGGAAAGGTGAGCTCAGCAGGGTTCCTGAAACGACCACCTCACCACCTGCATGACAGAGCCCTCGCCCCCTGTAAAATCTGTCTCTTATACACATCTACATTGAAAAATTAAAAACAGCCTAGCTTTTGATAATTGATTGTTAAGTAAATTAAGGTGTATCAATACATTCTAATACCCAGTCACATAAATATTGTTACAGAAGAATATTTAATGACATGGGAAAATATTTACGATACATTTGATGTACCAAACCCAGGTTGTAAATTAAATGACCTGCATGGATAAAATAATAAATAAACATAAATACAAATGCAGACATAAATAAAAATATGAATAATATAAAATAAATTAGAAGTAGTAATAATAAACTTGAAAATATCATATATCCAGACATGAACATTCAACACCAGAATGTAAATGACACAAGGATTACAGTAAATTTTCATGTTCTTTTTGCGTTTTGTTACTTTTCCTAAAAACATATCAGCTCACATAAATACCATTTTTTTAAATTGGAAGATAATTGCTTCACAGTGTTGTGTAGGTTTCTGCCATACAACCACGGGAATCAGCCATGAACATACGTATGTCCCATTCCTCTTGAGCCTTCCTCCCAACCCTCATCCCCTCCCACCCCCCTGGGTTATCACAGAGCACCTGGCTGAGTTCCCTGTGTCATACAGCACCTTCCCACTGGCTCCTCTTTAAGTATGGTAATGTGAACGTTTCAGCACTGCTCTCTGAATTCCTCCCACCCTCCCCTTAGACAGAGGTCTGTCCTATACCTCTGCATCTCTACTCCTGCCCTGCAAATTAGTTCATCAGTACCATTTTTCTCAAGCCCATATATATGCATTAATATATGATATTGGTTTTTTCTCTCCCTGACTTGCTTCACTCTGTGTAAGAGGCTCTTGGTTCATCCACCTCATTAGAACTGACACAAATGTGTTCCTTTTTATGGCTGAGTAATATTCCACAGTATAACTTCTTTATCTATTCATTTCTCGATGGGCAAGATCACATAAATGTCATTTTAAATAAAGAAAGATGATGTGCCCCTGAAGTCATCCCAGAGAGCTGTGCCTCCAAGATGACCCCTGTGTTCCAGAGGCCACAGCCGCCTTGTTAAATTGCCTCAAATCCACAGCTTGCCACACTCTCACCTGCCCAACTCTCTCCTCAGCTACCTTCAGACTGTCGAGTGTGCTGTGGAAGCCGGGGACATGGTGCTGATTGAAAATCTGGAAGAGTCCATCGATCCTGTGCTAGGACCCCTGCTGGGGAGAGAAGTCATTAAGAAAGGACGGTGAGACCCAGCTGTCCTGCGGGCCTTCCAAGGGGCTGGTCCATGGCCCTTGTAGAACCGTGCACAGACCTACTCTCCCTAGAGCCTCCTCTCCCAGCTAGCTAGTTCTCCCGAAGCACCTCCTCATTCTTCCAAAAGAGGAACACCTAACTACCCTCCCGTCCTAGAGGAAGTTTCCTGAGGAACTTCCATCAGCCAACTCACTGGCCTGCTTCCTAACAACCACAGCACACTCCTCTGGAGGAACTTGAGGGAACGTGATGGAAAAGCAGGCTGACTCTTTTTTTTATATATATGCATTTATTTATTATTTTTATATTTTGGCTGTGCTGGGTCTTGCTTGGTGCTTGAGCTTTCTCCAGTTGAAGCGAACGGGGGCTACTCTCTGGTTGTGCAGGCTTCTCACTGCGGTGGCTTCTGTTGCTGTAGATCACGGGATCTAGGGCTTGCAGGCTTCAGTGGTTGCAGCTCCTAGGCTCAAGAGCACAGGCTCTGTAGTTGTGGCTCACAGGCTCAGTTGCTCCGCGGCATGTGGGATCTTCCTGGATCAGTGATTAAACCCATGTCCCCTGCGTTGGCAGGCTGATTCTTTACCACTGAACCACCAGGGAAGCCACAGGCTGAATTTTAACCACAAGGATTTCATCTAAGCCAGCTGTCTGAGTTCTGAGAACTCACGGCTTTGTCGATTCAATGAGTGCCTGTTGCTTTGGGTGCCAGTAGTTGATCAGGGCTTAGCAAGGGTCCAGGAGAAGGGGGAGGAAGAGAGAGACAGGGAAGGGCTACAGGCACAGAGGATAGGGGGTGAGAGTTATCAGGAAGGACTGGTCGGACCCCCTGCTCAGACCTTAAGCCACCTTTGCATGTCCTTGTTTAGTCACTAAGTCACATCCTACTCTTTGCAACCCTGTGGGCCGTAACCTGCCAGGCACCTCTGTCCATGAAATTTCCCAGGCAAGAATACTGGAATGGGTTGCCATTTCCTTCTCCGAGGGATCTTCCAGACCCAGGGATCAAACCCACGTCTCCTGCATTAGCAGGCAGATTCTTTACCACAGAGCCACCAGGGAAGCACCCTTGCATGTCCTTAGGAGGCACTTAATTACTTATTTAAGCATTTTCTCCCATAGAAGTAATGTTCCACCAATCACGAGACAACGTAAGCTCTTCTGCTAGCCCGTAAATCACCTTTGTGCAAACTCTTAAGAAGGTGCCCCTTCCTGCAAGTGCTTTACTGCCATCTGCTGGAAACATTTTATAATGCGCTCCCACGTACGTGCACCACTAAGTGGATTGCTCTCCCTCCAGCCTTACCCGAAAAAATAAACAGGATGACCGTGGGAGAAGGTATGTCAGCCTCCACCCTGTTCCCTGCGTGAAAGCTCAGTCTAGACATGCCCGTCCATCTGAATGGCAATATCGTTTGCTACGACCTTGCAAAAACTCCCGCGCAGGATTCTGTCCCTGACCAAAGCTCCCAGGAAGGCACCCACCTTCACACGAGCCTCTTTGTTCCAGGTTCATTAAAATCGGAGACAAAGAGTGTGAGTATAACCCCAGGTTCCGGCTCATCCTTCACACCAAGCTGGCCAACCCTCACTACCAACCGGAGCTGCAAGCTCAGGCCACCCTGATCAATTTCATGGTGACCAGGGAAGGCCTGGAGGACCAGCTGCTGGCTGCGGTGGTCAGCATGGAGAGACCCGATTTGGAGCAGCTGAAGGTATGTGAGGCGCCCACCCAGCAAGGGAGGGAGGAGGGAGACGCTCTGCCACCCGACCCTGCCATGCACCCTCCTCTGCGTGTGGGGGTCGGGGGGGTGTTCCTTCAGAAGTGGAGCCGTGTGGTTCTTCTGGAGCTCAGAGGAGCACCAACACCATGTTCCTAGAACAACATCATGTTCCTGAAACAACACCAGTTCCCTGGAACATCCCTTGGGAAGCAGAAGGTAGAGCAGGCTGAAGACCAGGAAACAGAAGGCAGCTGGGAGAAACTGCAGTCCCGTCCAAGACACTTTTGGGCCGCTCATCACAAGTTTTCATGTGTCTATGTCCAGAACTAAATGGGATTCCTTCCTGCAGGGGCAATAGAAATAGATTCAACCATGTTAGGGGAACATCTTAGCTTGAGCTGCCATCACAAAATACCAGAGGCTGAGTGGCTGGGACAACAGATATTTATTTTGTCACAGTCTGGAAGCTGGGAGACAGAGTTCAGAGTCTAGTTTCTGGTGATACTTCTCTTCTGGCTTGTAGGTGGCTGCCGTCTCACTGTGCATTCACAGACCTCTTCCTTGCATCCACACAGAGAGCAAGCTCTCTGGCGTCTCTGCTTATAAGGGCAATGATCCCACCACAGGGACCCCATCCTCATGACTTCATTTAACCTTAATTACCTCCTTCTCTAATTACCCCATCTCCAATACAGTCGTGTGGAGGTGTGGTGGAGAGGGGCTTAGGGCTTCAACATATGAGTTGGGAGGGAACGCAATTTTGTGTGGAGCGAGTAGTGTCCTTTTTCCTATCTATCTCCTTAGATATGATCGGATTGCAATAGCAGAGGAATATTAGAGAGCCAGGGGGCTGATTTAAATTGGGAAGTTCAGAAAAAGATTCTGTAAGCAGGTGGCATAAGCCTTTGGCATGGAGCACTCCCAGAAGAGTCAAGAGTGAATCCTGGTTATCAGGCCAGATTGAGGCATGTGGTTTTTCTTTAAGCTTTTTACTTTGCATTGAAGTATAACTGATTAGGGCTTCCTTGGTGGCTCAGACAGTAAAAAATCTGCCTGCAATGCAGGGAACCCAAGTTCGATCCCTGGGTCAGAAAGATCCCTTAGAGAAAGGAATAGTAACCCACTCCAGTATTCTTGCCTGGAGAATCCCATGAACAGAGGAGCCTGGCGGGCTACAGTCCATTGGGTCACCAAGAGTCGGACATGACTGAGCAACCAACACTTTTACTTTCCACAAAGGAGAGCTATTCCCTTTGAGAACAGTAGAGTTATGACAGAGAAGTAAAACTTGACCCCATCCTCTAGCTATTCCCTCAAATAACTTCCCTTAATGACTAGACCATGCCCCAGCATCCTGCTAAGCCTTGCACAGCACTGCTATGTGTAGGGCCAGGTTTAACCCTAAGGCTACTGTGAGAGGGGAATTCAGCCCAAGATCACTTGATTAGTAACTGCTGCAGTTGGGATTCAAGTCCTCAGCTGATCTGACATGCTTGTGGTCCTGAGCACTCCTCTGTTCCACTTCCAGTTTGCTAAGGGCAGGGGCTCTGGCCCCATGACCCTCTGTCTGTTCAGACCTGCCTGAGAACAGGATGCTCTGGGCTCCTGTACCTGACTCTCCCTTATGTGATATTGCAGTCAGAGCTCACAAAGCAGCAGAATGGGTTCAAAATCACCCTCAAAACATTGGAAGACAACCTGCTCTCTCGCCTCTCCTCGGCCTCCGGCAACTTCCTGGGAGAAACGGCCCTGGTGGAGAACCT
Organism: Cephalophus harveyi; assembly: GCA_006410635.1. Classification (NCBI taxonomy): domain Eukaryota; kingdom Metazoa; phylum Chordata; class Mammalia; order Artiodactyla; family Bovidae; genus Cephalophus; species Cephalophus harveyi. Next base: position 82,413 of record SJYT01072944.1, on the reverse strand, counting down.
TGAGATCACCAAGCAGACTGCCGCGGAAGTTGAGACAAAGGTAAGGCCTGGCAGCCTGGGCTGGGGTGGGTGGGGGCGGGCAGAGGCCCTCCTCCTGGTCCCTGAGCCCACCACCCAGGGACAAATGTTAGAGTAGGAGATGGCTGATCCATCTTCCCGAGTTTCTCCTGGAAAGGTGAGCTCAGCAGGGTTCCTGAAACGACCACCTCACCACCTGCATGACAGAGCCCTCGCCCCCTGTAAAATGCTCTTGACAGCTCTCCTCTGCAAATGTTTGACCGGCCCTTAGATCTGTGCAGGGGCTGTGTTCTGTGCGGGAAATAGTGGCTCAAACTGAGTACCTTAGTGAGTCCATGGAGTTGCCCTGAAGCTAAGCAATCACGCTGGTGTACAAGTACATGGCTGCACCCCCAGAAAACCCACAACCTGCAAAAATCTCACAAGTCTGATTTCAATGAGAAAATTTTAGTGATGTCCCAGTAAACTGAGCTCTCAAAAAAAAATTTTTTTTTTAATCATCATCCTGCAAAATTACTCATGCTTCCTTCCTTTAATGGCATGGAAAGGAAAGAGGAAATTAAGGAAACCCTTCCTGATGGTCTCTATGTGTGTGTGTGTGTATGTGTTAATCCCTCAGTCGTGTCCAACTCTTTGTGATGCCAAGGATTGCAGCCTGCCAGGCTCCTCTGTCCATGAGATTTCCCAGGCAAGAATACTGGAGTGGGTAGCCATTCCCTTCTGCAGGGCATCTTCCCAACCCAGGGATCGAACCCAGGTCTCCTGCATTGCAGGCAAATACTCTTAACCATCTGAGTCACCAGGGAAGCCCAACAGTCTCTATACAGTCTGTGAAAGCATGAGTCAAGCTCCTCTGCTGAGAGTGAGGGTGTGGTGTTGAGATAGGGGGCCTGGGGAGAGGAGTGAAGGTTTCCAATAGCTGTTGGAGGAGGCGGGAATGAAAGGGACACAGGTTAATGGACAGCATGAAGGACTCAGGTCACATGAAAAATATGAGTCAGTGAAAACACCAATCTGAGCAACTATGTGATTTCTATTCAGTTCCACTCTCTTCTGAGAATCTTTGTCTTCTAACTACTGTTTTAACCAAGTTTTACATTTTTAAACATTACTGATACAATTGGATTTCTTTCTACTATCTTGATTTATACTTTCTATTAACAATCCTTTTGTTTATTTTTTCTCCTTTCTTGATTTTTCTTTATCCTCCTCTTTTATCCATTGCTAGTTTTAAAGTTATTTACTGTTTATTTTATTGATTAATCTTAATTTTTCATCAATATATGAAAAATGTATTTCATTTCATATTGACTTAACAAAGTCTAAAATTAAGCACTATATCTAGCCTCTTTGAAAACATTATGAGGATATTAGAAACTTTGATTATTTTTTTCCATCTTCCGTTATTGTTTTATAGCATTTTGCTTCTATCTTCTTATACACATCTAGATGTGTATAAGAGACAGCTTTTATCCATTGCTAGTTTTAAAGTTATTTACTGTTTATTTTATTGATTAATCTTAATTTTTCATCAATATATGAAAAATGTATTTCATTTCATATTGACTTAACAAAGTCTAAAATTAAGCACTATATCTAGCCTCTTTGAAAACATTATGAGGATATTAGAAACTTTGATTATTTTTTTCCATCTTCCGTTATTGTTTTATAGCATTTTGCTTCTATCTTGCTTTCATCTGCTACTTCCAAACTGGTCATGTTTTTTATAGTCTTTGTTATTTAAATTGACTGTGCATTTAAGAAATTCTTGCATCTCACTTACTTCTCTTGGATTCAATTTTCTTCTAATCAAAGAAAATAATTGCTTGTTCAAGGGCCTGTGGATAGTAAGCTTTCTTTGACATTGACTACCTCTTCAAAGTAAAACCTCTGGTCTTTAATCAACTTTGGAAAATTCCTAACCATTATAGCTCAAACATTGCTTCTCCCCTATTCTGTCCATTCTCTACTTATTTCTGTTACATACATTTTGAATCTTTTTATTTTATCTGCCAGGTCTAAGAACTTCTACATATTTTCCAACTTTCTTTCTCTCTGAGCTGCTTTTTAAACAGTTTCCTCAGATTTATTTGTTAGTTTGCTTACTCTCTTTCAACTCAAGTTCATTATTTAATCAGGGTACTGAGTTTCCTATTTAAGTAGCTGTATTCTTGTCTTTGGAAGTTCTATTTAGTTCTTTTTCAGATGATGTCTGTTCTTTTTTATAATGTCCTGATTTTATACTTTCTTTTATCTCTACTGCTTTTAAACAACATTAGTTAATGAGGTAGGTAGGTAGTCACTCCAGTCATGTCCAACTCTTTGTGATCCCAGGGACTGTAGTCCACCAGGCTCCTCTGTCCATGGGATTCTCCAGATAAGAATACTGGAGGAGGTTACCATGTCCTTCTCCGGGGGATCTTCCAGACCCGGGTGTTGAACTCGCATCTCCCACTTTGCAGGCCGATTCTTTACCATCTGAGCCACGAGAGAAGCCCTAGTTAATGGTAGATCAATCGTCTTCAGCTCTTGGGATGCTAATGCTTCTGCGGATTTTGAGAGGGAGGTCTTCTAATTATCCCGATAGGTAAACTTCCTCTTGAACTTTGTAGCTGTTTATTGTGAGTTCATCTTCAGTAGGGTTAGTTTTTTCCTGTGGGCTTTGCATGAATTATCAGCAGTTTCACTCTATCCTGGAGTAGAAGGCAGGTTGTACTGAGGTTATATTTAATAGGATATTCTTACAGAATCCCTCTGTGATGTTTAGGTCTCTTCTTATTTTTACCTCTGATAAGAAATTTTCTGAAAATAGACCTTTCCGTTGAAAGAGATCTTCTCTGTGAATTTACACGTTCATAAAAGTATGGGGCACAGAAAACAGTGGACGTCTGTGATGGTCCAGTGGCTGAGAATCTGCCTTGCAACACAGGGGACACAGGTTCCATCCTGGTCCTGGCGCCTGTGCTCTGCAGTAAGAGAAGACCCACAGTGAAAAGTCCCCGAACCACAGCTAGACAGAAGCCTCCATTCACCACAGCTAGAGAAAGCAGCTAAGACCCAGCGTAGCCAAGGATTAATTAACTAATCAATTCAGAACAGCTGTCTGTGTAACTAAGAAAACAGAAAATTCGATTATGCTGCTTTTACTGGAGTCCCACTGCCTGGCTTACTTTTCAAGTTAGATGTACTGATGTGTGTGGATGTGTGTATCTGTGTGTGCGTCTCCCACAAGTCCCCAGCTGGAGGGGCTGACACGCTCACCTTTGAAGCACTCGGAGTGTGTCCTGTCTTCCTCACTCGAGCTCGGTTACGGAAAATCACAGCAGCTTTCTGCCCTCCCTTGCTCCCCTCATCCGCACCCCCCCC
>SJYT01072944.1:24258-78866 GCA_006410635.1 Cephalophus harveyi | reverse complement strand
CACAGAGCGGCCACAGCGATTCTCAGGGAGCCCTGGCTGGTTCGAACAATGGACCCGCTCTTGATTTTTCTAACAGGTGCAGGAGGCCAAGGTGGCCGAGGTGAGAATCAACGACGCCCGGGAGCACTACCGGCCGGCCGCCGCCCGGGCCTCTCTGCTCTACTTCATCATGAGCGACCTCGGCAGGATCCACCCCATGTACCAGTTTTCTCTCAAGGTGACTTGGGCCCGGAGCCCTCTGCATAGTCACAGCGCAGCGGCGTGACATGCCCCGCGCGGCTCTGCACAAGGGCTTGTCTGTGGGCTCCGTTAGCCGTGGCGAGTCTCCCAGGCCAGATCCAGGAGAGCAGCGACTTGGCCTTACAGGCCTCGTCTCTCTAATTGGGTCTTTCATGACTCATTGGTTATTTGGCTGAAACAGAGGGAGAGGCCGTGGCAGGTCCCAGCCTCGTTCGCTCAGCGAGTACATACGATCCAGCCAGCACTCTGCTTCCTGACCGTGTGGAAGAGGAAACATCGGCAGGGAGCCCTGCCCCAGAGAGCTTCACAGCTCATAGGGCTGATCAAATGTGCGCCTCACTTGCATCTGTTAAAACCAAAGCAGGCCATACTAATAGTCAAACTTTGAATTCGTGTCCCTGTTACCCTCATGGGCTTCCCAGGTGGTGCAGTGGTAAAGAATCCACCTGCTTGTGCCAGAGACACAAGAGATGTGGGTTCAATCCCTGGGCCAGGAAGATCCCCTGGAGGAGGGCAAGGCAACCCCTTCTAGTATTCTTGCCTGGAGAATCCCATGGACAGAGAAGCCTGGTGGGCTACAGTCCAGGGTGTTGGCAAAGAGTCAGATACAACTGAGCACACACACACAATTACCCTAATATCCTCAAAGCTACTGCTTTGTGGTTGCTGATATATTTCTAAAATCAAAGATGTTAGCAGTTATAAGTGCTAACTAAGCATATCTTACTCATGAAATAATAAAGACCTAAAAATTTTAAGTACATCTCTGAAAGTATATCTTTCTCCCATAAGGAGTTCTCCAAAAGACCATAGCTGCAGAGTCTGTAGGGGGCTCTGAACAGCTTCTCTGGTTTAATCCAACAGAGAGGACCCTCACCATCAGGGCGCACACCTCATGTAGCTGCCCCCTGGAGGCCAAGATGTGGGGATGAAGCTGAGCCACTGAGAAGGAGGAAGGCTTCCGCACCTGGGGCTCACTAGGCTGGAACTGGCATTTCATCCTGCCCCTAGTCCCTCCCCTCAGCTCAGGGTCTCTGTAATACTGTATGTTTTTAAAAGAAATCCAATACTTGACATTATATTCAGGTCAAAGCCCCATGTGAAAGAAACAGAAGGGGTTTAAACACCAGTCTAGAAGCTAATGTGCTAAGCCTAGTAACTATGGAATCGCCTCCCTGGTTTTGAGAGTAGTTGACATCTACTGCAGTGACTCTTCCTGAAAGAGGGAAATCAGATGAAGCCCATGAAAATATGTGTTCCAGAAAAAGAAAAAAAAAAAAAAGGCAAGAAAACTGGAAGTCTGCCTAGCCAAAAATTGAAAAGACCCAATAATATCTTAATTTTCATTTTCTTTAATGATTCATCCTTGACCTTTGTTTTCTTTAATGATTATTTTCTTTATTCATTCTTTAATGATACATTCATTCCTATTATCAATTTTTATAAGTAGTCTCTATCTAAGTTTAAAATGATGGAAAATTGATTCATATGATCAGTATGAAAATGGATTCATATTATGCCCATCATGTACAATTTGGAAGATGTAACCAAAGCAGGCTATGCTCTCACAGTTGCAGAAAGTGTACATAAGAAAAAAAGCACATGTAAGAGGACTCATCAAATGATGTGGAATTACTAGAAAGAAAAGCCAAGAACAGCTGATACTCTGATCATTGCCAAAAGGAAAAGTAATTAATTAAAAATATTTTGAGTACCTATTATGTATACAGGTCTCTTTTAGAGAGCAAAGTTGTACAAGATGTTAATTCTACCATCAAGGATTTCATAACCTAAAGGATAGAATCACCCTAACTGGTTACTGTTCATTGTGTTCAGTTTCCAACAAAACTTATTAGATTTAATTTAGTTATTTTGGTCACTGGACCTAAACAGTATGCTTCATAGCTTGGCCCTCTTTGTGACAACATAGTAATTTATACGAGCAACTAAGTTAAGGGTTTTCCTATTGCCACTGGCCCTCCTTGGCAGGTTATGCTGGGAAGATATTTCTGTGATTGGTGAATTATAATACTCACCAGAGGTAGGGCCACTAGTTACATACAGAGAGCCGTGTAAGCTACCAGTGTCCTATCTCCTGCCCCCAGGCCTTCAGCATTGTCTTCCAGAAGGCCGTGGAAAAGGCGGCTCCTGATGAGAACCTCAAGGGACGGGTGGCCAACCTGATAGACAGCATCACCTTCTCTGTGTGCCAGTATACCACCCGGGGGCTCTTCGAGTGTGATAAGCTGACTTACCTTGCCCAGCTCACCTTCCAGGTAAAAGAGGATTGAAGACATTTCCAGAAAACAGGTCAATTTATATGCCCAACCAGCAGATATAAAGAAACTTTTTTCTTTAAAAAAAATTTAATGTTTATCTATTTATTTAGCTGCATCAGGTCTTAGTTGCAGCATATGGGATCTAGTTTCCTGACTAGGGATTGAACCAGAGCCCCCTGCATTGGGAGCTTGGAGTCTTACCACTGAATACCAAGGAAACTTTTGCTTTTTTTAACATCAGTTCCCATAGTTTGTGAAGAATATTGAGCTCTACGCAGAGGCATCAGACAAGAAAATCCAGCATGGTGCACGTAGGCCATCCACTCCATTGTCCCACTCATGGCAAACATGCTTAATCAACTGTTATACTTTTTCATGGTGATGGTGGATGAGGAAGATCTTCCTCCACAGGGCCCTCTAGCAGCCACTACCAATCAATCCAAACTAGCCCTGAGGATGAAACTGGATGGCCATACCAAAGACTGGATACTTCCTGAGAGGCAGTAAGAACTTAAAGTATCCCTCATTTATTTATGTACCTTCAAGGTTGCAGGTAGCACTAGCAGAAAAGAATCCACCTGCCAATGCAGGAACCATAGGAGACGCTGGTTCAATCCCTGGGTCGGGAAGATCCCCTGGAGGAGGAAATGGCAACCCACTCCAGTATTCTTGACTGAAGAATCCCATGGACAGAGAAGCCTGACAGGTTACAGTCCAGGGGGCCGCAAAGAGTCGGGCACAAGTGAAGCAACCTAGCACACAGCACAAGGTTGCAAGTTTAATGTCCAAACCTTCCCCCAGAATAAGAAACTGCAAATGTCCTTCTATAGCTGCAACCTTGGTCTTGGAAAAGTTCTTAAGAACTCTGGTTCTCAAGGGCTTGGAAGCATCAGGGCTTCCAGTGTTAATAAGAAACCGTTGCATTTTGCTTATTCTGAACATCAAAAAACATAGAAATGGACTTCCTTGAACCTAACTCTCTAGGGACTTCCTGGGTGGCTCAGTGGTAAAAAGAATCTACCTGCCAATGCAAGAACTTCAAGAGACACAGGTTCGACCCCTGGTTGGGAAGATCCTCTGGAGGAGGAAATGGCAGTCCACTCCAGTATTCTTGCCTGGAAAATCCCATGGACAGAAGAGCCTGACAGACTACTGTGCATGGGTTTGCAAAGAGTCAGACATGACTGAGCGAGCATGCATGCATGCATGCATCTAACTCTCTAACCATTTTAGAACTGGGATTTCTCCCGGATTATAAATTAGAAGCACAGACCAGATGATCCTGTAGGACTCCACCAGTTCTGAAAGTCAGCTATTCTAAAATCACTTCTGCTCAGACTCATTCTGGTCTGAATCCACAGAGGAGCGTTAGCATGGCTTGTCCCTCTCCCCCCGTGTGTTCTCCTCCCTGGCCGGATAACAGCTTGGCCACCTCTGAGGGAACTTGAGCCCCAGCCCAGACCAATTTTCCTCCTGCCGCTCGTTTCCCCCAAAGCCCAAGGAGCTTCTGCTTCTGGCTTTCACTCTACTCTCCTCATAAATATTTCAACCTCGTTTTACAAGGGCTGCTTCACCTCATCTGTGATTTCTAGCCCAGTTTTTCCTTAAAGACTTTTCCTCGAACTAATCAAATTATTTTTTTCTCTGTGAGTATTCCCATCTGTATCTTCTCAGCGGAGAACACCATTTGAAGGGGGAAGAACAATCTCCTGAGCGCCTCTCAGCATGAGCTGTTAGTTCTAACCCAGTCAAATGCTTTGCCCTCCCTGCACACACAGCATTAATTCCCTCCCAAGCTTCTGCACTTTCCACTGCCCCCTCCCTGGGAAGCCTGTCTAAATCTCATGCTCAGCTTCTCCAAAACCCAATTCAAAACCACTTACAGAAAGCTCAGTCAAATGCATCTCCCTACCCTGCTTCCTAGCCACTCCCCTGTTCTGGGTCCCCCTTAGCAGTATTTTTTTTTTTAATTTATTTTTGGCTGTGTCACGCCTTAGCTGTGGCATGTAGGATCCTTCATTACTCTGCATGGGCTCTCCAGTTGTGGCTTGTGGGCTTCTGTCTAGTTGCCTGGAAGCATGTGGGATCCTAGTTCCCTGACCAGGGATGGGATGGAACCCAAGTCCCCTGCATCGGAAGGTGGATTCTTAACCACTGGACCACCAGGGAAGTCCCCTATCAGCATTACTCATTCACACATGCACTGCTGCTTTGCCTACATTCATCTGTTACTTTGACCCTCTCCTCAAATCATGTCATTCGTCCGTGTCATCTCTGTGAGATTGCAGGAATGTATTTCATGGCATTTAGGACTGATCCATCAATTCCTTGCTTACCAAGACATTCAGTCATTCACTGTGTGCACTTTAGCCACACTGGTATTTGGGGTGAAGTCAGATGCACCCAGAGGTGATCAGCACAGATAAAGACTTTCTTCCCCTCCACTTGATTTCAACAACCAAAACGGAGGAGTGCACTCTCAGGTTAGAAGTAGCACCAGTTACACCGGTGGCAACTCCAAGGGGCTCCAGGACCCATGACTGCCACCAGGTAACAAAACACAGCGCTGGGACTTCCCTGATGGTCCCCTGACTAAGACTCTGGGCTCCCAATGCAGGGGACACAGGTCTGATCCCTGCTCAGGGGACTAGACCCTAGAGTAGGAAGTGACAACCCACTCCAGTACTCTTGCCTGGAAAATCCCACCCACAGAGGAACCTGGTGGGCTACAGTCCATGAGGGGTGGCAAAGAGTCAGACGTGACTGAGCGTCTCAGCCCAGGGAACTAGGTCCCACATGCTGCAGCTAAAGATCCCATGTGCCACAACTAAGACCCAGTGCAGCCGATAAATGAATAAGAACACTGTCCTTCCACGTTGCAGATCCTCCTCATGAACCAGGAAGTGAGTGCAGCTGAGCTGGACTTCTTGCTTCGATCTCCAGCACAGACAGGAGTCACCAGTCCAGTGGAGTTCCTCTCCCATCAGGCCTGGGGTGGCATCAAGGTCGGTACCAGCCCCTCAGGAAAAAAAATCCACCTTGTCCTCTCCCGAACTGCTCTTCTGATGCTTAGCCCTAGGAAACCAGTGGGGCTGTCTTTGAGGGTTTCACCCTGAGCTGTACTGGGGGCTTCCCTGGTGGCTCAGTGGTAAAGAATCTGCCTGTCAATGTAGGAGACATGGGTTCGATCCCTGGGTGGGGAAGATCCCCTAGAGAAGGAAATGGGAACCTACTCCAGTGTTCTTGCTTGGAAATTCCATGGACAGAGGAGCCTTGCAGTCTACAGCCCATGGTATCGCAAGCAGTCAGACACGACTTAGATACTAAACAACGACAACATGAGCTGTGTTAGACGTTGGTGGGTCCCTTTGCCGGCACCCCTACGGCAGAGCTCCCCCTTCCCGGGCCTGCTGGAAGGGCTCTGCCGAGAAGGAGCAGGTGCATGCTCGCGCGTGGGCTCTGCCTCTAGGATCTCGGGGAACAGAAGGAACGTGCTAGTGTCTTTGACTCAGCTGAGCAGCTTTCCTCCTGCCGGTGCTCAGGGCCAGCTCCTCTGTGAGGCACAGAATTCAGCTCCTCTGTGAGACCCAGGCTGGTGTGGAGATGCTGTGTCCATGGAGGGGTCAGGTACCAGGGTGCTGCCAGCTGTCCATCTCCACGTGAGTCCTAACAGCCTCAAAGGAAGGGACACATTCCAGCCTGGGATTCTAGTGGTTAATAACAGCTCACGTTTACTGAGCACCTTAGAAGCACTTGTTTTTGCCTTTCAGTCACTAGGTCGTGTCCAGCTCTTTGCAACCCCATGGACTGTGGCACGCCAGGCCTCCCTGTCCTTCACTATCTCCTGACATTCGCTCAGATTCATGTCCTTTGAGTCGGTGATACCATCCAACCATCTCATCCTCTGCTGCCCTCTTCTCCTTTTGCCTTCAGTCTTTCCCAGTAGAAACGCTTTCCCTTATGTTATTCTCATGTTTCCCTGGGCAAGAGGTACTGTTCGTTCTCATTTAACATGTAAAGAAACTGAGGTCACTCATTTTATAAGTAGCAAACCCAAGAATCAAGAATCGAGTTCTGGTCTGTCTGACGGCAAAGCCCATTTTCCCCTTCCATGTTATTCAGCTTAGTTTCATTGGGATTCGATGAACATTGAAAAGAACACAAGCGATGAGCTCCGTCCAGTAGGGACCATGCCTGTTTTCAGACGGGCTGGCGCAGTGCCGAGTGGTAAGCGTGTACTGGGTGAACATCAGCCCCAGAGTCCAGACTCTCCAGGTGGGCGGCGGTTGGGTCCCCACCTGGAGGAGCCCCACAGTAGGTGCTGGAGCTGTGCGAGGACCAGCACCTACCAGCACTAAGTGAATCTTATTTAAGGCCTTCCTGCACTTTTTGTTTCTGTTTTGTTTTTCGCTTTTAAAGATTTTTTTTTTTTTTAATGTGGGCCATTTTTTTAAAGCCTTTATTGAATTTGTTACAATCTTGCTTCTGTTTTATGTTTTTTGGCCACTAGACATATGGGATCTTAGCTCCCCCAGCAGGGATTGCATCCGCACTGCCAGCATTGGAAGGTGAAGTCTTAACCATCAGACCCCCAGGGAAGCCCCTCTGACCTTCCATGTTTGCTCCCTCTCCTACATGTTTCACAGCACAAAGAGGCCTGAGTCTGAAGCAATGTGATTGGCTCTCTCTCTCTTTATATTTTTTTACTAAAAGTGTTTTGAGACAATGATTCACGTGCAATTATGTGAAATAGCTTCTTTGCACCGCATCCCCTCGGCAGTCACATCTAGCTTTTCTGCACCACGATGTCACATCCAGGAAGCTGACATGGATACAGTCCACTCTATTCTGATTGCACCTGGTTTTCATGCACATGTATATTTAGTTTTATTACACATGAAGATTCATGTAATCAGCACCACAGTCAAGATCTAGAAAACTCCGACTGGTGTGTAGGTCGCTTGTTACAGAAACAACAACTTCCTCCCTCCCCCAACCTAATTCCTGGCAACCACTAATCTGTTCTCCATTTGTATAATTCTGTCATCTCAAGGATGTTATATAAATGGAATTATACAGTATGCAACCTTTGGGGACTGGCTTGATCACTCAGCCCAACTCCCTTGAGATCCATCCAAGCTGATTTACTTTAGAACAAAAGCCCAGCACATAATCATTTATATGCATGCTGTCCTCTTCAAAGGAGTCATCTTGTGAAATGCTGCCGTGGCCCAAAATGTTTTTCTAACTTTTCTCAGAGTCTGCAGCTATTCTTTTAGTCATCTTTAGAGCTATGCCTAAATCAAGAGTCATCAAACATTTCCTACAGAGGGCTATACAGCAAATATCTAGGCTTTGAGGGCCACACTGTCACAACTATTCAACTCTGCCAAAGTCATACACCATAGGTAAGCAAATGGAACTGGCTGAGTTCCAATAAAACTTTATTTACAAACACAGCTGGTGGGCCAGACTGTCCCCACGGGCCTCAGTTTTCTTATCCTTGATCTAAATAATAAAGGTGTGATTTGATTTTTATATATTAACTTCATTTGAAATTCTGAATCCAATCTGGCAAGTGAGAAGGGGAAGTCTATGTTGGGAAGGAAAACAGGGGGACTCCATTCACAGCAGCAACCAAACCACAAAGTCACAAAATGCCTAAGAATAATTATAATGTGTCAAGCATATGTGTGGAAAATCAGCTTTTCTAGGCCACATAAGATATGAATAGACAAAACCTGGAGTACTACTGTGAAAAAGAAATAGAAAACATGCCACGTGTCATCTAAATTTTTCTAGTAGCCACATCAAAAATGCAAAATGCAAAAAATAATGTAAAATGAAATCAATGAAAATAAGTTTAATAATATATTTCCTGAACCCAGTACAACAAAAATATTATCCTTTTAATATGTAATTGTTACAAAAATTATGAATGAGATATTTTACATTTTTGAGGTAAGTCTGAATCCCAGTGTATATTTTTTTGCCTTCACAATACATCTCGATTCAGATACTAAGTCTTCATCAGAAATACTTGGCTTGAATTTAGATTTTATAAAATTTAGAGTTACAGCAGTTGATTCATATACCCAAGTTATTTCAAAGGTACTCAAAAGTTCTCCAACTACTAAGGCAAGTTCCAGTTTCTAAATTTAAATTTTAAAATAATTAAAATGAACAAAAAGAGTTGTTAAATTTGTAAAAAAAAAAAAAAAAGATCTTATGCAGAAAAAATCCACTATACCAGAAAAGAATAAATGCATTAAAATTTTTTAAATAAATAAATAAAAGCAAATAAAAACCCTCTTCTTCAGTCATACTGGCCACATTTTGTTTGCTTAGTATTCACACGTGGCCAGTGGTGTCCTTGTTGGAAGTACAGGTCATGGAGCTCGAGGACAATGGCTCAGAGTCTGATGCCCTTATGGGAAATGAATTCTGGAGAGCAGTTCTGAATACACTCATTTGCTGAACTGGACCAATAATGGAGATAGACCAGTTGACGCAGGCTCTGAAGTCAGACGTTCCTGGGTTCAGTTTCAGGTTTGAGCTTGTGACCTCTGACAGGTTATCTTTGTTTTCTTATCTGTTATGTGACGCACATAAATGTTCAGTAACTGGAAGCTGATTATCATTACTGTATTTGTTTCCTAGAATATCCATAACAAAATGCCATAAGCTGGGTGGCTTAAAAACACAGACGTTTATTCCCCCAGAGGTCTGGAGGCTAGACATCTGAAATTAAGGCGTTGATAGGTCATGCTCCCTCCAGAGGCTCAAGGAGAGCATCCTTTTTCGCCTTTTCCAGCTTCTGAGAGGCCCAGGCATTCCTTGGTTTGTGGCAGGACCGTTCCAGTCTCTGCCTCCATCTCTGCGGTCCTTACATGGCCATCTGCCCTCTGTGTCTTTGCATCTCTTCTCTTCTTATAAGAACGTCAGTCACACTGGTCACCCTCCTGACCTCATCTTTACTGGATCACCTCTTCAAGAGCCTATTTCCAAATAAGGTCACATTCACAAATCTGAGAGGTTAGATTTTCAACATATCTTTCTAGGGGACACAATTCACCTTATTGCAATTATGATTATTAATTACCCAGCTCTCGGGTGTATATGGGCTTCTGTGGTGGCTCAGTGGTAAAGAACCTACCTGCCAATGCAGGATACATGGGTTGGAAAGATCCCCTAGAGAAGGAAATGTCGACCCACTGCAGTATTCTTGCCTGGGAAATCCCATGGACAGAGGAGCCTGGCAGGCTACAATCCCCTGGACCACAAGAGTCGGACATGGCTTAGTGACTAAACAACAACAAGGTGTGTATATGCTGTGGTTGACATGGGTTGTGCCCGATGGAATTGTCCATCGAAGCAAAACCTTTGAGGACCTGTGAGTTGCCCAGCTGAGTCCAGTCCAGTTGCCTTTTTCTTTGTAATTCCACAAAGCCCTCTTCAGCACAAGTCACAAAGAACAAGTGATTCGAGAGCACTCTATACTGCGTTCATTGTACATCGCTCCACCCAAAAGCCACTGTGCAATTTGCTCCCGTTCCTCTTTTGTCTGGTCTGCTTTGCTTTTCTTCACTTTGCTTTTCAGTTTTGTTTTGCGAGCTAAGCTCATCTGGCTGTTCAAAGGCTTCTGCAAACGAGTGAAGCTTTCTCTTTCTCTCTCTCTCCAAGTTTTGTTACCGGAACCACATCCAGCCCCTTCCAGATCCAGCCCAGTGCAGGATGCAGGCTGGTGACGCACAATGCCCTGTGCAGCCTCTGACGGATGCTCTTTTTAAGTGTTCAGTTGGATTTTAGCCCAAAGAAACAAAAGAAGTAGAATTGAATAGGACATGATTAAACAAAAAAATTTTAAGCATCCTATCTGATGAGGAAGATTCATTTCCTTGATTCCCCAGAAGGCCTAATAAACAGGTGATGAATGAAATCTGTGATCAAATACTGCTTTTATTAGTAACTTCTGTAAGGAGTTTCAAGGTCTCATCTAATGCTGAACTTTCAGGTAACAGGCATGTTCTTGTCTCTATCAGAAGACCTTATCCACGCTACCCAGCTTTCTAAGCCTCTGAAAAGGCCCCTCCCACCTCTCCGGATGCCAATTTAGCACAGTTGTACTTTGGTACCCAGTCCAACATAATTAGGTTAATTAGTCACTTCCATTTAGCTTATTAGAAGGCTCGAAATCCCTTTCCCTCATTTGGAAGATTAAACATTGCAATTGTGTTCAACCCAGAGCTTCAGCAAAGTGTGTTTCAGACCCAGCCACGCCAGCTGGGAGCCCTGATCACCCTGTAATGTCCTCAGTTTTGTGGTGACTCCAGAGGAGGGTAATGGGCCTGCAGGAGGGTTAATGAGGACACAAGCTGGGAAGAGGGGAAAGTGGCCGCCTGAAGGAAGATGGAAGTTTGGTCCTCGGCACAGACAGAACTAAGCACCACATCTGCAGCTTTGCTCAGCCTGCCAAGGGCCCTCCCAACAGCCGCCCAGATGTCCAACCTTTTTAATGCAGCGCTTCCTAAGTGCCAGGCAGCCTGCGAAGCCTGAGGCTACACAGACTGCTCAGAATGTTCTTGCCCACAGGGAACTCACAATCTTGTGGGAGTCATAGACAAACAGACCAGCAATCGCAATCTGATAACACAGAAGCCCCCAAAAAGCACAAAGAGGGTCTTTACAGTCTTCTGAGCACCCATATATACATTAGAGCATGAGCTAGGCAGACGATGATTACATGGCCTCATTTTCCAAATAAGAAAATCAAAGCCCAAGAAGGTTTAAAAACAGGCTCTGAATCAAAAGAGGCTCATAAGAGGTGGCACTGGGACCAGAGCTCTTGTCTTCTGGTGCCTCGACCACCATCATACACTCCACTCCCTGCTCCCCCTACCCCACTCCAGTCCAGGTCATGTCTCAGCCCCACAGGTGCGCCGCCTGCTCTGAGTGATCAGAGTGTAGTTGGGAAGCCACCGAGCCCAGGTGATGGGGCATTTTAGACAGGACATGTGTTCATCTACTCAGGAGAAGAGCCTGGGCAAGCCCAGCTCGAGTGTGTGTGTCCTTCTCCAGCCTGACCTTCCCCTTGTCACCTGTCACCCCTCCACTGCAGTCACATGGCCTCTGCCATGTGCCATACCCTCCCTGCTTCAGACGTGAGCTCCCTGGATCCTTCCCCATGGAACACCCTTCCCTTCTCTCCACCTCTGTCTTTGCCCAACAGAATTCTACATCCCTGCTAAGGCCTCCCTCATCTCTTTCTGTTTAGCTTAGGACTGTAAGTGCCTTGAAGGTACGTGTGTTTTGGGGTCTGCCTTTGTATTCCCAAGTACTTGGCATGTAGCAGACATCTCATAAATACCAAAGAATGAATGAAAGATTTCAAATAATGAGAATGCGTGGGTTCCTTAAAGTTCACTCTGGTGGGTGCCCTGGACCCAGTGTAGCTTTTAATGTCATTGGAGAGATGGAGCCCACAGGCGGAGTTGAGTGATGTGGAAAGGCTACAGGTAGGTGACAGTCAGTGAGGTTCACCTGGGCCCTCTGAAGAAACAGGATGGACCCCACCCAAAATCCAGCTCCCATGTCCAGACTGACGATGCCTCTTGCATACCCAGAAGGCATGAAAGAGTTTGTTGCTCACGTGAGACTTTCTGGGCAGAGTAGGGGAGTTACCAAGTAGCGTGAAAATGGCTTGAGAGAACCAAGAAAGGTGGTGTCTTGGGCTTTTTGTGGCTGTTGGGGAGTGGGGCAAAGGCTTGCATGATACAACTGCAAAGCCTTGAATGATACAACTTCCCTTCAGCACAAAGGAGGGAGCACCCAGATTACCCACCAGCTTGCCTGGTGGAACAGAAGAGGAAGAGGGAGAGATACGGCTTAAAAGTGATCAGCAGTCACACATCCTTAAAGTGAGTCAGTCCTGATTAAATATGTCGACCCTGTGAGCAGTTCTGAGCGGCCCACAAATGGGAGTGGGAGCGCTGCGTGCTCCAGGTTAGAGAAGATGGGGGTGAGTGGGGATGCTGCTTTTGGACTAGACTTGAACAATTTGTTAGCAATTTGTAAAGGCTTCCCTAGTGGCTCAGACAGTAACAAATCTGCCTGCAAAGCAGGAGACCCAGGTTCAATCCCTGGGTCAGGAAAATCCCCTGGAGAAGGGAATGGCAACCCACTCCAGTATTCTTGCCTGTAACCCACCAGGCTCCTCTGTCTATGGGGTCTCAAAGAGTCGGACATGACTGAATGACTAATACTTTAACAACTTGTAGAACCTTGATAAATAATTATGCCCAACACAGGAAAGGAAAGGGCTAGAATTTGTGGATGTGAGGACCGCTCCCACCATGCAAGAAGTGTGAACCAGGCATCAAGCTGGGAGAGCGCCTGGCACATTTCCAGGGTTAAGTCAGATGTGGGTGGACAGCGGGCAAAGGACGTGGGCTGGGTGGCTAACTGGATGGATTGGAGGGAAGCCCAAAAGGAAGAGATTTGATGCATGTATTTGGACTTAATCCTTAGGAAATCAAGAGACACGTGGAAATTTTAGAGTTGGCATTAACACAAAGTCAATGATCCTAGATCCTAGAGACATTTTGAGGGAGTTGACAGGTGTTGCTGGCAGCGTGAGAATGGGATTGAAAGGGAGGCGTCAGAGACTTCAGTACCAGAGCTGTGACCAGAAAGCTCACAGAAGCCTCGTGTCCCTCTTCCTGTGCGGTATCCCCCGGGGAGGCGCTCTCAGTCCCACTGCTGATCACTTCCCAAACGCTTTGTTTGCTAAACCTGACATATCCCTAGGGCTTTTGATAGAGATGAGTTGATCAAAATCCTTCCTCTTCCTTGGTGTGCTGGGGGGAAGATTCGAGACTCCAGGAAAGGAGGAGAGATGAGACAGAAGTGTGTCTATAAGACCATCCTACTCCCCTAACCCCAGCGACGAGGCGAATGACGGCTTTCAGGAGAAACTGCATCCAGAGCCAGGTTCCCTGACATTTTTCAGGCACTTTCATCAATGGAAGAATTCTGTAATCTGGATCGGGACATTGAGGGATCCGCCAAGAGCTGGAAGAAGTTCGTGGAATCAGAATGTCCTGAGAAGGAAAAATTCCCCCAGGAGTGGAAGAACAAGACAGCTCTGCAGCGCCTCTGCATGATAAGAGTTCTTCGGCCGGACCGGATGACCTACGCCCTGCGGTAGGGACGGGTGGCCACGGGGAGGCCAGGGGTGGTGAGGAGGCCAGGGGCAGCAGGGAAAGCAGGGCGAGTGTGGCCAGGCCAGCAGGGCTGAGCCCAAAGCCACGAGTTTATCATGACAGAAGCCTTTGTACCAACGTCCAGAATCCCACGAGGCCCATTGCTGTGTTCTTAAACACGTGTATTGTTAACACATGTATTGTCAACACACATGTATTGACAATATATTGCAGTATTGCTTTAAAATCTAAGTGACCCGTTTGGGAAGAGGTGCTCATTGACATCTCAGGGGTAAAGAATCTTCCTGCTAGTGCAGGAGATGCAGCTTCGATCCCTGGGTTGGGAAGATGCCCTGGTGGAAAGGAATGGCAATGCACTCCAGTATTCTTGCCTAAAAAAAAAATCCCATGGACAGAGAAGCCTGGCGTGCTACAGGCTTGCAAAGAGTCAGACACAACTGAGCCACTAAACACACACACACAGGCATGGAAGAGCTCAGGGATATAACGTGTGGCGGGTTTAGCTGCTTTCTGAAGACGCTGCTCCTGGCAGTCTTCTGATGGGCAGTGGTGATGTAACAGGACATCTAGGTTCCATGGAGGAGTCAGCAGTGGCCTGGGTGGATGGGCATCCAGAAGGAGCCCTGATCTAGGTGAGCAGGTGCACAGCTAGCAAGGCGGGTTGTGAGTGTCGACTTAGTAAGGAGTGTTGGTGTTGCTCCCAGCTCTGTAACTGCCAAGCCGTGACCCTGAGCACATCTTTCCACTTCCACAGACCTCTGTTGCTCATATGTTATCATTCTGTGACTAATGTATACACATAGACCTTTTTTCTTTTGTCCCCTGGCAGAGGTTTTATTGAGGAAAAGTTAGGAAGCAAATACGTGGTGGGAAGAGCACTGGACTTCGCAGCCTCTTTGGAAGAATCAGGACCAGCCACTCCCATGTTCTTCATCCTGTCTCCAGGGGTGGACCCACTGAAGGATGTGGAAAGTCAAGGTATGAAAACCTCACCGTGGAGCCAAGGTTGCACTGGCCCCATGCACTGTCGCTCTGCCTCTGCCAGCTTCTGTTTTCCTGATTCAAGGCTCATTTTGCAATGCTTGATATTTGCTAAGCATACAGAAATCTGGGTCATTGCTGAACCGACCCCAGGGGGACACCACCAGCCAGAGGACTGTTCTGGGATGTAAGGTAGCAGATTCATGAGAGACTTTGTCTCACCACCCTCTCTGCCAGCCATTCCCCTGCCTGTAGTTGGAGCAGTGATTCTGAAATACAGGTACAATCCTTTCACAGCTCCTATTGCTTCACGATAAAGTCCAAACTCCTTACCTTGACTTATAGGGAGCTTCACACTCCAGTCTCTCCCTGTCTCTCCAGCCTAGTTTCCATTCATCGTTTCCTGTTTCTTCTGTAGCAAATGATCACAAGCTTAGAGCCTTAAGGTAACACTATTATTTTATAGTTCTGGAGGTCAGGAATCACAAATGGGGCTTACTGTCTACCCCGTTCCCTCATAAGGACACCTACTATCAGGCCCACTCAGACAACCCAGGGTCATCTCCCCATCTGGAGGTCTTTAATCACATCTGTAGAGTCTCTTTTGCCAGGTAAAGTCACATCTATTCACCAATTCTGGGATTTAGGACAGGGACATCCTTGGGAGCTCCTTATTCTGCCTCTGTTTCCCTACTGCCCTCTTTCTCAGTCAACACAGAAGCCATCCCATTCTCCTGAATAGTCTGTTTCCCCCGACCTCCCATTCACCAGGCTACCTTTTACTCATCCTTTAAATACCCATTTCACTGTCACCACCTCCAGGAAGCCCTACTTGACTTCCAGGGTGCTTGGTACCCCTCCCATGTACTCTTAGAGCACCCTTCTATCCGTATGTCACATTGTAATCATCTAATGACTATGGTGTCTTTAGGTGAGAATGAGAGCTCCCTGGGGATAAATGTCCTTTTCAGCATAGTATTCAAGTTCCTAGTGTTTTTCATATGGTAGGTACTCAGTAAGTACATGAAGGGATGAGCAAATAAATGACTAATCAAAACTATAGAGCTAACAAAATTGCAACATGTTGCAAAGTTAAATCAAGACTTAATGGGTTTTTATAGAGTCAGGTCTTTATAGGTAAGAATACAGACCAAGTACTACACCTCCACAAGCAACCTGTTATTCCATATGTAATGAAAGGAATAGGCTTTCCTGGTGGCTCAGAGGTAAAGAATCCACCTACCAATGTAGGAGACGTGGGTTCAACCCCTGGGTCAGGAAGATTACCTGGAGAAGGAAATGGCAACCCACTCCAGTATTCTTGCCTGGGAAACCCCATGGACAGAAGAACCTGGAGGGCTACAGTCCATGGAGTCGCAAAAAGAGTATGACATGACTGAAGAGACGAGACAACAACAATGAAAGGAATATATACCATACACCTGGTGTTTGGCTCCAAAGAGTAGATACCTGTTTAAGGGAGGGAATCATCTTATTCACTAATGTAATGTACATTTTCGTAATCTTCCAGAAGTTCAGGTAACAAGGAACTTAGGAAAGCGACAGTTCTCAGTCCAGCCCTCCCCACTCCCAGCGTCCTTTCCCAGACTTTCCCAGGCTTTTGCCTCTTTCTGAATTTATTCCTTCTAATAATTTCTCCTCTGTTTCCTATTAGTAATTTATATCACTCTTTCTGAATTTATCAAGTTTCAGTATCTACTTATCCTCTGATATGAAAAAAAATAAGAACTTAGCTCCCATTACTGACAATCAATTGGCTTCATCCTAATTTTGCTAGCATAGGTCATCAGGAAAAAATTAAGGGAAGTAAAATTTCGGAATCTTTGGGTGTCTAAAAAGAGTTCAGTTTTGCCCACAGACTCATTTGATGAGTTCTGCTAGGTCCAAAATGATTTTTGACTCAGAATGTGTCCACAATGCTCGATTGTCCTCTGGAACTCAGTTTTATCCTTGTGAGACCATATGCTGCTGCTGCTGCTAAGTCGCTTCAGTCGTGTCCGACTCTGTGTGACCATATGGACTATAGCCCACCAGACTCCCCCGTTCATGGGATTTTCCAGGCAAGAACACTGGAGTGGGTTGCCATTTCCTTCTCCAATGCGTGAAAGTGAAAGCGCTCAGTCGTGTCCGACTCTGTGTGACCACATGGACTGCAGCCCACCAGGCTCCCCCGTCCATGGGATTTTCCAGGCAAGAACACTGGAGTGGGGTGCCATTGCCTTCTCTGAGACCATATGTTAGTAGGGTGTTATTCTTCCTTTGTTTCTTTTTTTCTAAGTATTTAATTTTTGGCCACATGGCATATGGGATCTTAGTTCCCTGACCAGGGATTGAATCCACATCTCCTGCATTGGAAGCTTGGCGTCTTAACCACTGGACCACAGGGAAGTCCCCTGCCCTTGTTTCTTTGTTGGTGGCCTATTCTTATTCCCTGGAAAGTTTCAAATCATCTCTCTGCCTTGTGTTATGACATTTCATGAGCTGAGTTAGGTGCAGGTCTTTTTCATTCACCTGCTCAGCACTCAGCCTGCTTTTTTTCATGTGGGAGAGTCATGCTTCTCTTTATCTCTGGAAATCTTGCTCTGTCATTTTTTGTAAATAGTACCATGATTCACCAAGTTGCTCATGTTAGAAACCTGAGAATCTGTCACCCTGGACACCTCCTCCCACCCATCACACTTAGTCCTATAGATTCTATCTCCTGAATGTGTTTCAAATGGGTCTAATTGTTTCATTGTGCCTCCCTCATCTGAGTCACCAAACTATCTCCTGGACTGTCCTGAGAGGCTATTAACATCCGTCTTCTCCTCCACCTGCAAGCTTTCGCCACTCACAGCCAGACTCATCTTGCAAAATCTCAGACCTGATTATAATGCACTTCTACTAAAATCTCTCTAGTGGCTCTCCACTGTCCTAAAGGTAAGATCCAACACCACTGACATGGTCTCTGTGACCTGCAAGCCCCAGTCTTTCTGTCCAGCCTCGGATCTTTTGTTGTTTAATTGCTCAGTCATGTCCAACTCTTCTTTTGACCCATGGACTCTTCTTTTGACCCGTGGACTGTAGCCCACCAGGCTCCTCTGTCCATGGGACTTCCCAGGCAAGAATACTGAAGTGGATTGCCATTTCCTTCTCCAGGGCATCTTCCCAACCCATGGATTGAACCCACATCTCCTGCATTGGCAGGTGGATTCTTTACCACTGAGCCACCAGGGAAGCCCTCAGCCTCAGATTTTAACTTTCCCCAAACACACACTCATACTCCAGCCACAGGGCTCTCTTAGGACCATCACCTCATGAGCTCTCCTGGCCCAGGGCATTTTCACAATCCATCCCTTTTATCTGAAATACTTCTCCCCAGTTCTTTGGTCCAGTGCCTGCCTGCCCTTCATGGATCATCTTCTTCTGAACTTCTCCCTACAAGACCATCTGGGTCGCCCTTACACATGTATTTGCTTCAGAGCGTTTAATACAGTTCTTTTAAATTTGTATTTATTTATTTGGCTGCGCTGGGCCTCTGTGGCGCTGTGGGCTCTTCATTGCTGTGTGCGGGCTTTCTCAACTGGCAGTGAGCAGGGGCTACTCTCTAGTTGTGGAGTGTGGGCTTCTCTTGTTGCAGAGCACAGGCTCTAGGGTGCACAGGCGTAGTTGCCCTGCAGCATGGAGGCTGTTAGTTCCTGGACCAGGGATCAAACCCAAGTCACCTGCATTGGCAGATGAATTCTTAACCACAAGGAAATCCCAATACAATTCTAATTAAATTAAATTAAACCTTTCTTTTATCATTTTAACTTACATTTGCTTACCTACTTTTCACTAAGACCCTGGAGATCAAGGACCACATCATCTTGCCTTGGATTTTATCTGTGCCCTAAAGTCTAAGTAGCACAGAGCGGGGCTCAGTACATATCAGTCGAATGAATTAGCAAACAAATGAATGCACAGAAAAGAACTGTCGTCATTGCTAAGTTGTTCCTGACTTTCAGGTCTTTTTGAATAGAGTTCTGTATTCTTCTGTCCCATGGAGGTTTTATTCCTTTCATATTAACAAATCTAGCCTCCTCATTTTTAGTCAATGTTTTCATTTTGGGACGCTTTCATATACCCTGTTTATGAGCAATTTCCTCCTGTTCTTTGCCAAGTGACCTCCAACTATTTCATCATGTAGATTGAAGCTTTCTGTCATTCCAGGCAAGCTGACCCGTCCCTGAACCATATTGGTTATTTGTCTCGGAATATATCATCTCAACACTGCCCTTGGTTTAATCTTAACGCACATTTCCTTAGCAGAGGCAATATTGCCGCTCATCAGCTAGCGATTACCTACGCACCTGTGCCACTTTCTGGATGGCTGGACTTGTTTTCTCATGCACCATTTAGAACATACACTCTGGGTTCATCGTGTGCTCCCCATCTTGGGTCTAATCATTTTGTCTGATGGATTCCTGTTCTCAGGTTTGGAATCCACATGACTGACTCAAACACTTTCCCCTGTGTCTGCCAGGCCCCTGCTTATAAAGGAAACTCACCATCTGCGCTTGGGCAGAATCTGTGCATGAGACCATCCACTGCTTTACTCCACGTAGCCTCTTAGAAAGCCGCCTGGGATCCTTCCCTGCCTCTGAGTGTGTGATCCATGCCTCTATCCCTCTGTTTCATCATGGCAGTTATTATTTACTTATTTGGCTGTGGTGGGTCTTCATTGCTTTTTCTAGTTGTGGCAAGCAGGGGCTACTCTCTAGCTGTGGTGCATGGGCGTCTCATTGCAGTGGCTTCTCTTGGTGCAGAACATGGGCTCTAGGGGGTGCGGGCTTCAGTAGTTGCGGCTCCCAGGCTCTAGAGCACAGCGCTTGCAGTTGTGGCGCATGGGCTTAGCTGTCCCTGCGGCATGTGAGATCTTTCCAGATCAGGGATCGAACCTGTGTCTCCTGTATTGGCAGGTAGATTCTTTACCACTGAGCCACCGGGGAAGCCGCATGGCAGTTCTTAATATTGGGCTAGGTTTTAACACCCTGAAAGTCAGATGAGAGATTTTATTTCCCCCACCCTCTCTCCAGCCCTTCTCCCAAAATGCATGAACCCACAAGCAAACAAAATTCTCTGTATGATCTTGGGAGTTCGCTCAGCTTCCGAAGCTCATCTGTTGACACTCGATTAAGAATGTGTACTTTTCTAAGAATCTGAAAAATAAAAGATATGTATATAACTGAATCACTTTGCTGTAACCTGAACCTGACACAACATTGTAAACCAACTATACTCCAATATAAAATAAAAATGTTTAATTAAATTAAAAAAAAAAAAAGAATCTGTGCTTTTCTGACACTTGTGTCTTCTCTGGGATTTTCCATCCTCGATAGACTAGGAGGAGGAGGAAGAGGAAATTCCACCCACTTTCTTTGGCCTCTGTTTTAACATGAACCTGCTACCACCTCACTCACACTGCATTCCTTATTGCCTTCACAGATCAATCCTTTAACACTCGTTTAGTTTTACCCTCCTCTCTCTCTTTTCTCATCGTGTCTCTTCATTCTATCTATTTTGGCCACGCCGTGCACGGTGCAAGGTCTCAGTTCCCTGACTGAGGGTGGAACCCACGCCCTCTGCAGTGGGAGCATGAAGTCTTAACCACTGGATGCCAGGGAAGTCCCTCCTCTCTCTTCTCATCTCCTTCTTCCTGAACGAGCCACACTTGCTTATTGGCACCACTGTTTTTGCTTTTGGTTCATCTAAAAGCAATCACACATTGTTTCCAATCACCCCTATTACCTTCCTCCTAGGGTTACTGTGAGGATAAGCATGCAATCTCAGGTGCGAAAAAGCTTTGAAACACTAAGACTACAGTAGCATCATACGGCACTAATAATGACAGCGATGATTCTCCTGTTCTTTGAGGCAGCTCAGTCTGCTTTTCCTTTACACCCTTTTCTCACGTTCTTTCAAAGCACAGCGTCCGCCTGGGCCCTCCCCTTTCCACCGTCACACGGCATCGTCTCTGCTCCTTCTTTCGCTCGACTCATACATGGTCTTGCTTAGTCTCCATCCTCCTTTGTCCAGTTATCTGACATTGACACAATGAATCCTGACATTTCCATTTATCTACCACCTTGGTCTTCCACTGCCTCCTCTTTCTCTTTCCAATGTGCTGGTCAGAACAACGGGCTCATTTAGGTTTTTGTCAGCCTGCTGCTAGGGGTGTTCAAAGAAACGGTTTTCAATTCAGTGTCTTTGCAGCTAGATTATCAGCACTTTGATTACAGTCTCTTTTTCGCTGCTCCTGACCCCATTCTCTTTTTCTTAAGCACCAGTTGAAGTTGGCCAGGTTGGAGCAAGTCCAGTCTCTACAGAGCAGCTTCAAGATCAGCAGAGTGTTGCTTCTGTGTGGAGAGGCAGTCCTCTGTCTGTTCTTATACTAGGGGAGTGGGGGGCATCTCTTCCATTGGTGGGGGCTATGGAGGGGAATGGAACAGGGATGTGGGCAGTGTCAGATACAACGGCAGTAAAAGAAGGTGTTCTACCAGATGGCAGATGTCTTCTCCAGCTTGGGGAGCCGTAAAGAGTGGAGCCAAGTACTGAGCATAAGAAGTGGGGGGCTCCATTAGGAAGTTTATTTATTTATTTTTAAATATTTTCTTTAAAAAAAAAAAAGCTTTCTTTTTTTTACATGTATTTTTTAATTTACTTTGCCACACAATGCAGCATGCGGAATCTTAATTCCCCAACCAGGGACTGAACCCTCAGCCTCTACAGTGGAAGCATGGAGTCTTAACCACTGGACTGCCAGGGAAGTCCCCCTTCACCACCCTTAGGAAGCTTAAAGGACGAGGGGAATGGGCAAGGTAGCAACTTCTGGACATGTGGAAAGACTACCAAACAGTCTCCTGAGATTGAGAATTGTCAACTTGCCATGGCCCTAGTTCACCCAGTGTGTTATTTTTCTCTTGTATTAATGCTCAGGTTTGTGCAGGATTGCATGTGTATGTGTATGTGTCTTGTCTCTCAGTTCAGTTCAGTCGGTCAGTCATGTCCAACTCTTTGTGACCCCATGGACTGTAGCACGTCCCTTCACCACCCTTAGGAAGCTTAAAGGACGAGGGGAATGGGCAAGGTAGCAACTTCTGGACATGTGGAAAGACTACCAGTCTCCTGAGATTGAGAATTGTCAACTTGCCGTGACCCCAGTTCACCCAGTGTGTTATTTTTCTCTTGTATTAATGCTCAGGTTTGTGCAGGATTGCATGTGTATGTGTATGTGTCTAGTCTCTCAGTTCAGTTCAGTCGGTCAGTCATGTCCAACTCTTTGTGACCCCATGGACTGTAGCACACCAGTCTTCCCTGTCCATTACCACCTCCCGGAGCTTGCTCAAACTCATGTCCATCGAATCGGTGACACCATCCAACCATCTCATCCTCAGTTGTCCCCTTCTCCTCCTGCCTTCAATCTTTTCCAGAATCAGGGTCTTTTCTAAGGAATCAGTTCTTCACATCAGGTTGCCAAAATATTGGAGCTTCAGCTTCAGTCCTTCCAATGAGTATACAGGACTGATTTCCTTTAATATTGACTGGTCTGATCTCCTTGCAGTCCAAGGGACTCTCAAGAATCTTCTCCAACACCATAGTTCAAAAGCATCAATTGCTCAGTCGCATCCAACTCTCTAAAACATCATGAACTGTAGCCGGCCAGGGTTATGGTTTTACAAAATTTGGGTGATGCAGATGTAGAATGGACAAGAGTTAAGAGTCTTATAAGATCATGGCTCAAATGAAGGATTATTGGATCCACGTTAAAAATAACAAGGAGGTAAAGATGAAGGTTAGCATAAACAGAGGAGCCAACGCACTGGGCGTTTTACTGACGTAGAATCATATGAGCAGGGACTAACAGATTAAACAGTCTGGGGCCTCCTGGCGGTCCAGTGGTTAAGAATCTGCCTGCCAGTGCAGGGGACACAGGCTCAATCCCTAGTCTGGGTTTCCACGTGCCGAGGAGCAACTACTGAGCAACTACTAAGCAACTACCCTCGTGCCACAACTCCTGAGCCTGCATCCTTAGATCCTGTGCTCTGCAACAAGAGAAGCCACCTCAGTGAGAAGCCAGAACACCACCACAAAGGCCCAGCACAGCTAAAAACAAATAAATAAATGTTTTAAAATATTTTTTTAAAAAAGAGTAAACAGTCTGAAGAGCAGACATTATCATTGTGAATAAGTATGAAAGAATAATATGTGAGACACAGGATCATTCCTAGTGATAAAGTCTTTGGTGCAGCTTCTGAAAGTGGGTAGCAGAAATGGAATGAAGTTCTTTGAAGATGAGGAAACGTGAGGCTGCGTGTCAACTGAGTCATCCACAGTGACAGCAAAGTTCAACAAGTTAATGATGACACAAGAAAAGATGGAAGATTTTAAACCAAATTCTAGAGCCCTAATAAAAGTGACTCTCTCTGGGAAGTTGATAGAAGGCAGAAAACGTACAAGTTAGTAGGTAATATAACCGATGCATGTGCTTTAGAAGAGAAAGTGTTTTTCTACAAGAGTGGAGAAAACATAGCCTGCAAGTTCTAAGAGAAGGCTAGAAAAACGTTCACCTTCCTCCCAGCCCCGGGGCTGTGCGGAGCAAGGGACAGGGCCACAGAAGTTGTCGTGTCCTCCAAGAGACTGGCGTTCGAGGAAACACAGCTGCCAGGATGGTCAAGGAGGTTTACAGTGGGACTCGGTTCCTGGTGACCCCACCACAAGGAGCACTGGAAGGAAGATCAGAAAGGGAAAGATGAGCTAAAGGTGGGGGGTGCGGGAGGGGAGGGCTGGAAGTCATAGCACACGGTATTCAAAGTAATCTGAACCTAAGCCCTTCCCCCCCGCCACCTTATCCTTTGTGAATAAAGAAACGAAATAGGCTCTTTGGGGAGCAGAAATGTCACCGAGACTGTCTAACAGTCTCAGCACCCTTATCCTAGTATTTTCTTTGGAATCCACTGTTTATATTCCCAGTTCTAAAGCTGACACCAAATCCATTGCCAGCTAGGATTTGTAGAGTTTAATAAGGGTGTTTCTTGGGTTCATCTCTCTTGAATCTCTAATAACCATTCCTCAGTATGAAAAGTCATCATACAGGTTTGCCTATACAGTTTAAGAAGACTCCATCCTTTTTTTTTTAGTGCTTTAAAGACACTTCCAATATTGACAGTGTTCTTTAAATTTTTTTGCAGAAATATCAAATTGCATCTTCAGTTTTAGTTCCCCTGAGACTAAGTTTAAGTACAGACTTTTATTCTTTTTCTTTTTAAAATTTCTCCTCTTCTCTCTCACGGTCCTTACCTTCTGAGAAAAATTGCCCAGCAACTCCTTCATGGTACTGCACACTTTTGTGATCCTTTGTCTAAAGAATACTGTGTACTTTCTCTAAACTTTATTGGATTGGTGAATAGCTAGTATTCAAGCAGAATTGGTGTTCTTTAGTAAGGTTACTTCTTTGTGTGAAGTCTTGCTCAGGTTTGCAGAGCAACTCTTTTTCATTGATTTTCATTTTTTTAATTGTAATATGATTGACATAGAATATTGTGTAAGTTTCAGATGTACACCATGTTTTGCAACATGTATTGCAACATGATTATCACCACAGCATTAGCTAACACCTCTGTCACATTACATAATTATTTTTCCATTGCTTTTTTTAAAATCAGAGGATAATTGCTTTACAATGTTGTGCTGGTTTCTGCCTTACAGCAGTGAGAATCAGCCATAAGTATACATATATCCCCTCCCTCCTGAGCCTCCCTCACACTCCCCCATCCCACTCCTCCAAGTCATCATAGCATTGACGGATATATACTACCATGTACAAAATAGACAGCTAGTGGGAAGCTGCTGTATAGCACAGGGAGCTCAGCTTGGTGCAGAGCAGCTCTTGAGCATTCGCCTTGCTCCAGTGACACGGTTGTGACATGTGTGTTCATGTGGCTGTTCCCTTACCCCACTCCCAACACTGAGATGCACAACATTCACACCCACGCAGCCAGGCCCTTCCTTGGCATGCCTCTCTTCACTTGAATTCACGCAAGATGACGACAGTAAATGTTCTATGTGGTGGGAATAACAAGGAGGAGGCTCCTATGGAGTAAAGTACAGGAAGCTAAAACCACCTGAGTCCTGCCCTTTGGGGCCACACCTCCCAGTAGGTGTCCAGGGAAAATACGTATTATTATTAATATACGTCAGGGGACCAAGCAAGCTAGACCCAGCCGTACCCACACACTTGCTACTCTTTGAGCCTTTTCACTCTGGGACGATGGCCCAATGCCTGGTCTTGGAGTGGAAGCTGCATAAAATGGAGGGGCATGTCTGTCCACCCTTGGGGGTGTTAACTGAAATTTTAAAAAGTACAACGTGAGAGTTGTGAGTTGAGTTTCATTTGGGGCAAAGTGAGGCCTAGAGCCTGGGACACCGCCTCTCAGAGAGCTCTGAGGAGCTGCTCCAAAGAGGTGAGGGAAGGAGGTCAGTGTCATATGGTTTTAGTGAAGGCAGTACGTGCAGCCAAGCACACGGTTGGCTGAGGCTGGATGCTGGTCACGAGGAGTGATGTCTCCGTTAATGATTTCAGTGCTTTTCCAGATCTGAGGAGATTCAAGAATTTGGGCTCATAAAATCTCCTGAAAATATCTAACTATGTGAACGTCTGTTCTGCCAGTTTTTCCCAGAGCACAGAGCACACCATTCCTGATCTCCACCCTGAACTCCTTTCAGGGAGTTTGGAAGGTCAGCAGCTACAGTGGCCTTGCAGAAGCAGATGGCAACTGCCAATTTTTAGTTGGCAGGGATTCAGTGAAGAGGGAGGGGAGAAGTCGCTGTGTCTCAACAAGTGTGCTTCCTTTTATTTGGGAACAAAAAGTTGGAAGATGTAGCAACCCCACCCTGGGAAGGAAAGGGTCTGTGCGTGAGGTTGGGATGTACGGCTCCTGGCTGCTGGTGATGGGCGTGCTGTGTGGGGGTGAAGACTCAGTGACATAAGAGGTGCTAATGACCACTCCATGCTCCTTCCAGGCAAAAAACTCGGATACACCTTCAACAACCGGAACTTCCACAATGTGTCTTTGGGGCAAGGACAGGAGGTCGTGGCTGAGGCCACACTGGACCTGGCTGCCAAGAAAGGCCACTGGGTTATTTTGCAGGTATGCCCACTCTGCCCTGATAGGGCTTATTCTTGACCCATCCCTGTGTGGACCTCCGGGGCCACCTTTCCTTCCACACCCTCCTCCCCTGACTTCCTAATCTTCTCAGGATGCTGGCTTTCAGCTGGATTTTTCCAGCTGCTGATCTCTTCCCATGCCTTCCACAGAACTCCTCCGCTCCACCTTTCCTCTGGGTCACACGGCCCATGTTCTTCATCACATTCATGACTAGAATGCCACATGTGCAACCAGAACTCAGCCTCTTCATTGAGTGCTCATGCTGGCATCTGGAGTCTGGAACACCTACTGTTGAGTCACCAAACACAGGAAGTAAAGGCTGCCCTTCTTCTGTCGCGGCCTGTCCTCATTTCTGTTCATGCACCTTGCATGGGTGCCGGGGCTGTGGCAGAGCGTGCGGCGGACCCCTCTCTCCTCCCGTGGCACCCTGCAGCCACCTCTATGAGCGCATCCACAGCTCTGTAGGAACAGTTTACCATATGCCTGTGACTTCCATGGCATTTTTTTAGGGAAAGAGCCATCCCCATCTATCTTCGGCACCCAGCACACTACTTCCCTCAGATGCTGGCTCAGATGGTAAAGAATCTGTTTGCAATGCAGGAGACCCAAGTTCGATCCCTGGGTCGGGAAGATCCCCTGGAGGAGGGCATGGTAACCCACCCCAGTATTCTTGCCTGGAGACTTCCATGGACAGAGGAGCCTGGCGGGCTACAGTCCATGGGATCGCAAAGAATCAGACACAACTGAAAGACTAACACTTTCACTACTTTCATGCTACCATGAACACAGTAGACACTCAACCAGAGCCTGCTGGGTAAAAGAATCAGTGAAGAAAGCAACGGAGGAGAGAATCAAATGGAAAAGCCAGTCCCTCTCCTCCTGTCTGACTTTGATTAACCGGAACTTCCTCTCTCCTGATGACTCAGGGAACACTTCATGCTGTTGGGTCTTCATTATCCCACTATTTGTTTGAGGCTAGCAGCAGAAGAACCTGTTGTTCCCTAGGACTCTTTTTCCAGAAACAGTGGGACCTTAAGGAGGAAAGAGATTGACAACAGGGTCCCTGCCTCCTCCCACTGAATCAGCTCAGTGATGGGAGGGTGTGACCTCCCCAGTTGTCTCAGGCTCATCTGTCAAAGCGACCCCGTTCTGGCCACTGGGTTTTCCCTGATGGCTCAGATGGTAAAGATTCCATCTTTACCTGCAATGCAGGAGACCCAGGTTCGATCCCTGGGTCAGGAAGACTCCATGGAGGAGGGCATGACAACCCACTCCAGTATTCTTGCCTGGAGAATCGCCACGGACAGAGAAGCCTGGCAGGCTACAGTCCATGGGGTCACAAAGAGTCGGACACAACTGAGCAACTAAGTTTTTTACTTCACTTCACCCTGGGCACTAGCACCTTCAGGAAGCCAGCCCCCTCCAGAGACAACGAGCCGTCCCTATCTGCTGCCCGGGACTGTCACATCTTGTCCCGATGTGATTTCTGAGAGATCTCCAAGATCAGACTCAGAAGCTGGGATTCCTGATGCAGCAGCAGAGTTTCTCACTGGGGAATGGCGGTGCTGCCCGGCTCACGGAGCCCCGGCTCTCTAATCAGCCACCGACCTCTTTGCTCCGATAGAGTGATGACAACGGAATTCTTTCCTCTAACAAATTTTCATTTCAGCATCCACTACTAACTCCTGCAGAGCATTTCACAGGATACAAAGCCCTCTCAAATCCATTACCTTCAGTTATTTGCAGCAACCCTGGGAAATAAGTATGGCATATATTACTGTCATTTCTCTTTTCATAGAAGAGAAAGTAGACCAGATGGCTGTGGCCTCGGCACTGTGTTCTGTGCCGACCTGTGTATTTAAGGCTCTGCAAGCAGGCTTCCTCAAATATTCATCAAGGAGCTTTTATCTGTCCATCATAATGAAACATATTGCAATGAAGCAAAGTGACTATCCTTGCTAGAGTGAAAAGTGCATGCTGCAAGGTGGTGCTAAGAAATTAATGTTGTTTCACATAGACAGACTGACAGATAGGAATCTCAGGGAGAAGGAGACAGGCTCAAAGACCAGAGGGGCTTGGGCGTGGACGAGGAGCCTTTCTTCTATGAGAGCCGCGACGTCCCAGTGTGTTTTAGGAAGATAAGTTTGACAACAATTAGCAGAATGGTTTGGAGAGGGAGGAGGAGGAAGGAGAGCTAGCTAGAAGTTTAAATGCATGCTTTTCAAGTCTGAACATGCAGACACATCACTGGAAAATCTTATTAAAATGCACGAATCCAGTAAGTCTGAGTCAGCATTTCTAACTGGCTTCCAGGTAATGGTAACATCACTGGTCCATGGGCCCCACATTTGAGTGTCAGAGGTTCAAAAAAATCCAGGTGTCAGCAGTGGGGATCTGAAGTTGGAAGGTAACCATGCGTGAGACACTTCAAGTGTGACCCCCCAGACCGGGAGCAGCAGCATCACCTAAGGACTTGTTAGAAGTGTTAGCACTCAGGCCCCTCCATGGACCAGCTGCTCTGAGGTGGGGCCCAAGGACCTTTGTTTCAACAAGTCATCCAAACAAGGGGATTCCGAAGCCTCAAGGTCAAGCTTGAGATCCTTAGGACATGGAAGGATAGTTTGAATGGCAGGAAAAAGGGGTCCTCATTACTGAGAACCCCAAGAGTCTTGCTAGGATGTGATTTGTTTGAAACAAAGGCCAGGTACCCCCCCAACCCCGATCCTCCTTCCTGATCATCATTTAAGCAGAGTCTTGCATGAGGCGGGGGGCTCCTTCCTTCCCACCAGAACATCCACCTGGTGGCCAAGTGGCTCGGCGCCCTGGAGAAGAAGCTGGAGGAGCACAGTGAGAACAGCCACGCAGAGTTCAGGGTCTTCATGAGCGCAGAGCCCGCACCCTCCCCTGGGAGCCACATCGTCCCACAGGGCCTCCTGGAGAATGCCATCAAGATCACCAGCGAGCCACCCGCGGGCATGCACGCCAACCTGCACAAGGCCCTGGACAACTTCACTCAGGTAGGGCCCTGGAGGGAGGGGAGCAGGGCACCTCGCCTCGCAAAGAGCAGACCCCTCCCCCCCACCCAGGGCAGGAGAAGAACACACTCTCTTGCAGGAGTCAGTGGCAGGGCATGCCCTGCTCACCTGCCCTCAGGGTCCTGAGCAGAGACAGGGAAGGGGCGGCAGCTGCTTCAGTGGTACAGCTCCTAATTATTACGATGATAAAACTATGCCTCGGTAGGTTTAGTATCATCTTGTCAGCCTCCCCTTGTCTTTGGGCTTACCCCTGTTCAAGCCCAACATCCAGTCTTGGTTATCGAGCAACTGGGAAGTATATCCCAAGAGATGCTGGCTTGTCCTGGTTCTGCTGCAGAAGGATACACAACAGTTGACGTTTGGGACTTTACCAGCCTCTGCAGTAGGTCATTTAAAGGAACAGGGACAGATTCAGGAGTCTTTTCATTGCTCACAAGAGTGTCAATTGCTCCGTTCTGCATTTGCAAATGCCCAGGAACAGTGGCCCGCTTAATACCCTCTAGGATTTGCTCTGTTCCTCCAGAGCTTTATTTGCACTGTTTTTGGGACAAATTGCAGAACTGGGGTCTTTTCATCCCCTCTTCCCTGACCACTGTGCTGTTTGGAGATGATCATTTCATTCTGACTTTCATTTGAGCGAACCCGCTGTCAACTAGCTTCACAAGTGTGGCTTCTCGTCTTTGTGCTTAAACGCATTTTTCAGCAGGACTCGATTTTCCACGTGTGACAGAGGTAACAAAGGAAGCTCCCTACACGTCTGCAGAGAGCAGCTCTGTCCAAAAAGCCATTATTATAATAAGTTCCTGCTTGCACCAGGCAGCGACTTTGTTTCCTGTACCATCTCTGACCTTTCAAATCCGTATCTTCATGGCAAGCGTGGTGCCCACTCAAGGGACCAGAGAGAGAAACTGTGTCATGGGTTCACTGGGGAAAAAGTCAGACCTACCAGCAGCTTAATCTCTGCAGTCTTCTCTGCTTCCCCTCATTGTTGTAAGCAAAGTCTAAGGTCCACCTCCTAGAAGAAATGCCAGGACTGAACCCAGTCCAGTTGTGTGAGCTTTGTAAGTGACTTTCGGGCTCTAGCCGCAGCATCTTGCTCCTTCCTGAACAGAGGAGCTCACTCAGAGGACGCATTTACTTCCAAAGAATCCAGGGTTCGCGTCCTAACAGCCCTTCACAATGCAGGTTTCTCCCTCCCTACCATCATCCCCATGCCCATTAACATCTAAGAACAATTCCACCGACTTCCTCTGGACTCTCTCTTGCTTCTTTTCTTCCATCTTCCCATCTTTCATCCTCTCTTCATGAGTCAGACCGTTTCCCCTGCCTTCTGCGCCGCAGCCAGGACCCCTCAGCAGTCTTGCTTCTGCAGCCACATATCTGTTAGGATGTAAAGGGCAAGGCACCCCCCTGTGTCTTGTGGCTCCAATTCCCACCGTCCTCTGCTTCAGCAGTTCCCTCAGCAGATGAGCCGTGGGGTCGTCGGTCACATAGGCAGTAATTACACCTACTAAGATTCCATGATGGTCAAGGAAGCATGACAGGAAGGAGGGGAGTCAGAGATGATGCTGTGGCTGTCCCCACCCCCACCCCAGCACCGAGTGCCGTCAACAGGACAAATGTAACACTTCTGTGGCTCCCTACCCTTTTCTCTGTTGGCTACACTTGGGAACCTTGTTAGCATGTCCGTGTGTGCAAACTGCAACTGTAAACAAGTTCTGTTATAGGCTGAATCTAAACTAAAGCCCAGCCCGTTTGCAAGGTCCTCTCAAACCTGACTCCATGCCTGTCTGCAGCGCAACCCAAGTCCTGGTGCTGCTGCTGCTGCTAAGTCGCTTCACTCGTGTCCGACTCTGTGCGACCCCATGGAGTGGGGTGCCATTGCTTTTTCCCAACCCAAGCCCTGCTGCCCCCCAAATCTCCGCACCCCCACCCCTCCTGCCCTGTGTCACAGCTGCTCTGCTCTGACGCTGAGCATCATCTCCTTCCAGGACACCCTGGAGATGTGTTCCCGGGAGACGGAGTTTAAGAGCATCCTCTTTGCGCTTTGTTACTTTCATGCTGTGGTGGCAGAAAGACGGAAGTTTGGGCCCCAGGGGTGGAATCGCTCCTACCCCTTCAACACCGGGGACCTCACCATCTCTGTGAACGTGCTCTACAACTTCCTGGAGGCCAACGCCAAGGTACGGCTCCGGCCAGCACAGGGGCAGGTCGGGAAGGTGCCTCTGAGAAAGATGCTGGGGCATCAGCATGGGGAGATGGGGTGTGCTCACTGGGGCAGGTCTACAGTCCCCCGGGGGGCGTGAGGAAGTGCAGGTTTACTGCAGGGTCAACCGCAAGAGCAGTGTGAGGCCGAGGAGGAAGTACCATGATGGGAGAGGGGTGTGGTAAGAGGAGTAAGAAAGCTCAGAAAACCAAAATATTAACAGTGACTCACGCTTGGTGTCAGTCAGTCCCATGGGTGTCTGTCCCAGGCCCCCCGCCAGACCACCCTGTGTACTCCCAACATTGCTGGGGGTGGTGATTGGCAGAAAGAGACCCACCCTCATCTGCTACAAGCTCCCAATCTAATTCACCAAAGACAGAGAGCTTCCCGTGGTGGTGCACTCAGCTCCTCGCAGAAGCACGGTCTGAAGCACGGTCTTGCTGAAGCTGAAGAAGCCAAATTCTTCCCTCTTCCTTCATCTCGCCTCCTTTATCCCGCCTGATGGCTCCATTTTATGAAACACTTGACACGGACGATCCACGCTCTTCAGTTTAGGGAAGACCAAACACAGCCTGTGCAAGGCATCTCCCTCTTTCTTTGGGGACAGCGAATCAGGCCCAGAAGCTATGCCTCTGGCTCTGGCTCCAGGGTCCTGGGAAGTCCACCACAGAACACACCATCCCTTCACCTGCCACGAGGACCCAGGCTTTCAAGTGGCTTTCCTGCCTCACGCTAACATCCATGAACTTGTGTGCTCTATTTCATTCACTCTGAACTTTCCAAGGAGACGATTAATCGATAAGCTAATTAATGGCAGGGAATGAGAAAAGTACCCACGTCTTTGCTCTCCTCTACTTGACCTTGGCAGGTTTAAAGGACCCGTAGGTAGAGCCTGACTACACTGCCACAGTTAATGACGGTGAACGAGGGCAGGTGTGTGTGCAAGAGTGCCTGGGTCTTACCCCTTCTCACCCTTTGATCTAACTCTTCCCTCATTTAATGAGCTCCCAGAAGTGCTCGCTCCCAGAGGTGCTCGACCTTGCTGGGTACCAGGGAAACATGGATGAATAAGACACGGCTCCTGGGACTTCCCTGGTGGTCCGGTGGTTAAGACTCCATGCTTCCGATGCAGGGGGAGCGGTATGGGTTCAATCCTTGGTCAGCAAACTACCCCACATGCGGTGCAGTTCAGTCAAAAAGATTTTTTTAAAAAGACATTGCTCCTCATCTCCAGACCCACCACATCTTGTGGCTCATATCGGGTCGGCCCGAGGCCGGCGTGCAGGGCTTCCTCCCTTCCTGTCTCTCAGGTCCCTTACGATGACCTGCGGTACCTCTTTGGTGAGATCATGTACGGGGGCCACATCACCGATGACTGGGATCGGAGACTCTGCAGAACCTACCTGGAGGAGTTCATCAAACCAGAGATGCTAGAGGGAGAGCTGGCCCTGGCCCCAGGGTTCCCACTGCCCGGCAACTTGGACTACAATGCCTACCACCAGGTAGGGACCTGGGTCTCCCTTCTGTGCAGCCCAGGAGGCCTGGAGACGCCTGGGCGGGGCCAGGGGAGGACGGCTGAAAGAGCTGAGCTCACAGGGAGCGTGGCTCTCAGCCTGCTCAATTTGAGGGCTCCTAGAGGATTTCTAGTCTCCAATTAATGACAAAATTGAACTTTCAGAGATCTTTTTATTCTTGACGTTCGGTTCAATAATTCTATTTGTTGCTCTTTTCTACAAACAACATCTCGGGCATTTACTTGATCGTTTTCATTCAGGATATTGACAAAACCATTAGGAGCAAAAATTCAGGTAAGAACTTAGCCAACTTTTTGGTTAAATTTCTATTAGTGGTTCAGAATACTTCAGAGGGACACGGTTTTGTAGGCAGACCACTCACCCCTCCTGTTCTCAGAGGCACGTACATACACACCAAGAGAACAGTTTCATGGAGCTTTTTCATACTGCCACTGTGGGTTTTCATTTTATTGTTCAGTTCAGTTCAGTTCAGTTGCTCAGTTGTGTCTGACTCTTTGCGATTCCCATGGATTGCAGCACGCCAGGCTTCCCTGTCCAACACCAACTCCTGGAGATCTAGTCGGTTATGCCATCCAACCATCTCATACCCTGTCATCCCCTTCTCCTCCTGCCTTCAATCTTCCCCAGCATCAGGGTCATTTTACATTTACTTCAGTTATTTTTAAGGTGTGCATCTTTGCCTATTTAGCCCACCATGAAAATGTATTAAAAGTCAGTTAGAACAAACAGAAAGAACTTGTTTGTTGTTTGTCTTTTAAGATTCCCAAAAGAACGCTTGAATAACAAACTTAAGGGAAACAGTGGTCGTAGGAATGTTAACTACAAACTTTACGCAAATTTTTAATTTCTAAAGTTTAAGAATATAAGTCATAAAAGTCACTCGATCGAGAAAACTAAGTCTATGAGAAGAAATTAAAAACAATAAGACTCTTGAAAGTAAATAAAGGGAATTTTTAAAATAAACATGTTGAAAGCTTTAGCCAAGAAAGTTGTTCGAGAGCACCCCCTACTGTCGGTCGATGGAACAATTTGATCAGCGGCTGGAGAAGGTGTTGGAGGATACGGTGGTTTGCAGGCTTCCCTGTCTGTAATCTGTCAGCTAATAGACGGTTACAGGGCACCTACCAAGAGTCCAGGAGCATGTACTGGGTGCTGGAAGAAACGCGAAAATAAACGCGGGGATTTGCCTTTAAGTATTGAGCCATCTATCACTGAGACTTGACTCTGCTGCTGTTGCACGCTCAGCCACATCTGACTCTTGCGACCCCACGAACCATAGCCCACCAGGCTCCTCTGTCCATGGGATTTCCCAGGCAAGAATACTGGAGGGGGTTGCCATGTCCTTTGATCCCGACCCAGGGATCACACCCGAGCCTCCTGGATTGCAGGCAGATTCTTTACCAACCGCTGAGCCACCTAGGAAGTATCACGTTGCTCTTGATGGGCCCTGCTCTGACCCACTGACTGCCCCGCGGAGGACAGGTCAGGAGAGAGGGGGGAGATGCGTCTGGCTGGTTTTCAAGTGAGCTTGCCCTTGGCTTTCAGTACATCGATGCCCAGCTGCCCCCAGAGTCGCCCTACCTCTACGGCCTCCACCCCAATGCTGAGATTGGCTTCCTGACCCAGACTTCGGAGAAGCTCTTTCGCACGGTGCTGGAGCTGCAGCCCCGGGACAGCCAGGCTGGAGAAGGAGCAGGGGCCGTGAGAGAAGAGAAGGTACATGGAAGGCTTGCCCAAGATACTCTGGGGGCCTTGTATTGCCCAGGGCGGTGCTTCTCCTTTAGGCCTCAATGGGATGCACAGTGCAGACCGCAGGGCGCACATCTTCCGCTTCCACGAATGGTCCAGCATTCCTCTCCTAGGGCCCCACCCTGTCAGGTGACCCGGCGGGCCCTCAAGTTACCTAATAGGAGGTACCCCCTTTCGGTGTGTCAGTGCTCTGCTCATCCACCCAAAAAAAGTGAAAGTGGTCCAACTCTTTGCGACCCCATGGACTGTAGCCCGCCAGACTCCTCTGTCCAGGGGATTATCCAGGCAAGAATACTGGAGTGGGTTGCCATTTCCTTCTCCAGGGGATCTTCCCAACCCAGGAATCAAACCTGGGTCTCCTGCATTGCAGGCACATTCTGTACCAACTGAACCACTAACCCCATGGCAGATTTTATTCCCGTTTGTCAACCCAAGTGAAGAAAAGGCAGGGCTGAACAGCTGTGGTTTGGGGACCCTGAAAAGGACCTCGTGGTTCCTTGGCAAACTAAGTAATGATGGGTAGGGAGCTGTTCTTAAACACCTCGCCCTCACTCTGCCAACTAGATGCTGGTGAACTCGCTCGTGTTTCAGATGAAAATGTGGTCTCTTTGTATGAATGACAGTCCCAGAGCCTCCTAACATACAAGTAAGTGCTACTAAGCACAGCACTTTCCGAAACTAAAGAAAGATGGAGGAGAATTCTTGGGCAGAAGAGCAGAGGAGGGTGTGGCGTGGGTTTAGGGTGACCAGAGGCAACCTGGGAGCTCTGTTCCTGATGAGGGCTGAGTAGAGGGCAGAAAAGGAAGGAGCTCAAAGTGAAACTCACCTGTGATGCTTCTCAGGATGAGGCAGCTCAGTTTCAAAAGGTCGCCTCTCCTTCCTGCCTCCCCTCTGCAGTCCTGCCTGGTTTCCCTTAGTTAGAGATTCTCTGGTACTTGGAAGATTATGGATTAAGAAACCCGGAGCTATCAAACACTTTGGCTCCAAAGACTGATTTCAGGAAAACAAATTGACTGATAGTAAAGGATCTGGATATTTGTTTAAAGGTATAGAGTGATGTCATTAAAATGACTCTAATGTTAATATGCCTCAGAATGAGCTGGGGAGCTTTGGAGAGATTCTCAGGTCTAGAGTGACACCCAGGAATGTGCAGCCTTGCAATGGTGATGCTGGTGAACCTACTTGGAGAAAGCTGCTCTAAATCCTGCAACTCAGCCTGTTTAACTTTTTGATGCATAGGGTATAACTTGAGAAGCAAAGGAAGATAAGAAAGCTTATGTGGCCCAAAACTCAAACCACCTAGTATCAAAAGTGTTCCTAGCTTCACCACAATAAAGAGTAGCCTCCACTCACCGCAACTGGGGAAAGTCTGAATGCAGGAACACAAAAAGACCCAGCGCAGCCAAAAAATAAATAAATAAAATCAATTAATTAATTTTTAAAAGTTCCTAACTTTTTTAAAAATGAAAAGACTGGGACTATGTAAGTAATAGGCTTAGGGTTCTTCGGGCAGCTTTCAAATAAGTTTCTAGTTCTTATCATTTCCTTATCCCCTTCTCCTAAACACTTCAAGAAACAGTGTGTGTGTGTGTGTGTGTGTGAGACAGAGAGATGAATGAACTCTGATCACTTGCCAAACTAGAAGAACCCATTTGCAACACAGCTATCAGGAAATATGCAGATTTTTACTAATACACAGAGTTCTAATCTATGGAAGGAAAAGAAGGAGAGAGAAGAGAGAAAGGGGGAAAAGGACACAAAAGAAATTCATGTGATAATACAAATGGCCAATAAAAATAATAAAATACTCTCAACATCACTTGTAACTAAATGAAGTTAAGTGAAATATGAGGATATCCAGCGGTGACAGCATAAGAAAGCAGGCACGCTCGTGTCTGTTATACAGGTTTACGTTACATAACAATTTGACAACAGCCACTCAAGTTTTAAAACTTCATATGTGTTTCTTATAATTCTATCCCTTGGATTTCAACGAGCAGAAACACTCAAAAGGGCACAGATTTTATGATAGATATCTTTATTGCAGAGTTGTTTACAGTAGTAGAAATGATAAACAAGCAAACCAAATATCCATCAGTGGAGAAATGACTCAATAAATTATTTTGGCACATGCCAAAACAGTGAAATAATATATACTATTAAAAAAAAACACACAAGGGAAATCCATATGTACTAACAAGGGAACATGTTCAAGATCTATTCATAGGTGAAAAAAGCAAGCTGAGGGACTTCCCTGGTGTCCAGGGGTTAAAACTCTGATCTTCCACTGCAGGGGGGCTGGGATTGATTCCCTAGCAAGGAAACTAACAGCCTGTAGGCCATGAAGAGCAGTCAAAAGAAAACAAAAACAACAGGCTGAAAAAGCTATGTGTATTATGATTCCACCAGTGACTGATAGAGAGAGAAGTGAAGAGGGAGGAAGAGGAAGGGATAGAGGAAAGAAGTGAGGCAGGAAGAAAGGTGTGACAGAGATGCAAATATGGAGACGGGCGGGTGGATGGTGGGTGATGGATGGGTGGACGGACAGACGGACGGACGGACGGATGGGGGTGATGGATAGATAGAGTTATATGCATTGAAGAACACCTGCAGAAATTATAAATAGATAATTCACAGTGGGTTTTCTTTCCCCCTTTGAGGGAAATTTTGCTTTTAATATCAGATTAAATATTTAGATTAAATACGTAGCATTTAGATTTTCACGATAAACATTTCTGATCAGAGGTGTTTGCTTGCAGAAATGAGGTAGGCCGCACCCCGGGGCACCCTCTGCTCCCGTCTGAAGGGTCCTCTTTGTGTCTGTGGATCCGCCCCCTCCTCAGGCTGGCTCTCCAAATCCTCCACCACCTGATCAGTGACAGAGAGCTCTCTGTGTCCCCACCTTCCCCGTGTTTTGAAACAGTTAACTCCAGGCTGTCTTTCCCTTTCTTTGTGAATAATGTCCAAATGGCAGCTCGCTGGTACAGGGCTGTTTCTTCCAATTCAGCTCCGCAGACAGAGGTGTGATGTAGTTTTAGCCATTTGTCTTCTGGTCCAGCAGCAGCTTCCAGGTACCATTAAAATTCCATCCCAGTTTTCGCTGTGACAGCACCAGAGACCCATCTGTGACACAGCAATGTGTTTTTACCTTTCTGTTTTCTAACATCAGCTCTTTTCCTAGAGAACGCGTTGTATGTTAACAACACAAGGCAAAGTGAATATTAATAATCACGTAGATATATAGAGTTCTTTCTAGCTTTCAGATGCCGTCACATTCATCAGACCTCTTTTGGTTTTGATCTCTTCACCAGCCCCAGGAGCTGGTGGGGGAGAAAGACACTGTGGAAATTTTTATAGATGAGAAAATGGAGGTCTAAATGACTTGCTTAAATTCACACGGGTCATACACAACGGCACTGCGTTAGCTCAGTCAGGGTTCTTTGGTTGTGAAGAACAGAGACCAGTTTGGCTGAAACAGGCAAGAAATAGCTCGTATCGAAGGAATCCACCCAAGAAAGAGCAGAAACCACGGTGACTCCGGGTCCCTCAGGGAAGGGTGGACCATCCTTTCAGAGCGCTTCCCTCCGCTTTCTGCACCTGAATCCTGGCTTGAGGTTCAGTTCTCACACTCCTGGAAAACAGCATCTGATTGGCCCACTTGAGTCATGGGAGGGCTGGGCATGGACCATGCACCCAAACAGCGGGGAAAAGGTAATTTCACAAAAGGAGACGCGGCCCTGTTACTAGAAGAGGGGGATGAGATGAAGGAGCCAGAACGGCGCCCACCACACACGTCCACCCGCTCGCCCGACTCTGGGCTGGCACTGGCTCCCGGCCCCTTCTCTCCCTGCCCCTGCCAGCCACACGTTCTATTGAACCTGCACTTTCTTTTTTTTGTCTGCTGACAGAGCTCCTAGGCCTACTTCAAAATGACAGACTCCCAGTGTGTGTGTGAGTCGCTCCATCATGTCTGACTCTTTGGTGACCCCATGGACTTGTAGCCCACCAGGCTCCTCCGTCCGTGGGATTCTCCAGGCAAGAACCCTGGAGTGGGTTGCCACCTCCTCCTTCAAGGGAGAAGCTGGCGCCTCGTCCTAACCACGTGTTTCCCGTTCTGGGGCAGGTCAAGGCGGTGCTGGAGGAAATACTGGAGCGGGTGACAGATGAGTTTA
Organism: Cephalophus harveyi; assembly: GCA_006410635.1. NCBI lineage: Eukaryota > Metazoa > Chordata > Mammalia > Artiodactyla > Bovidae > Cephalophus > Cephalophus harveyi. The sequence goes on along the minus strand of SJYT01072944.1, from coordinate 40,240 downwards.
ACCTCCCAGAGCTGATGGCCAGGGCGGAGGAGCGCACCCCCTACGTGGCCGTGATGCTCCAGGAGTGCGAGCGGATGAACGTGCTCACCAGACTGATGCGGCGCTCCTTGCGGGAGCTGGACCTTGGACTAAAGGTGGGTGAGACCAGGCTGGGGACGGGGCTCGGGGAGCGGGAGCGCAGCAGTCACAGCAGCCTCACCGCCCAGGAAGGCGCCCCTCCTAGAAACGGAGTGTGGCCGGGCCGCAGGGATTGTTGAGACAGGCTCCGGAGCCGGAAACTGGGCAGGTGGACTGAGCCGTGACAGGCAAGCTGCCCAGAGCCCACGCGCTCGGAGCTCCGGCCAGAAGAGGAGTCGACACCCAGCGTCTTCTGGGGCGTGGATGGCATTGCTTTCCCAGGAGGGAGAAGTGTGTGTGCCGCTGCATCGAAACACAGGTCCAGACATCCCGGAGCGCCTCCCCCCTCTACTGCGTCCTCAGTGTGTGACCTCAGAGCGACTTAAGTCCCGCCCCGTCCCAGTTCCTTTACCCGTGGTCCTGCCTCAGGGGGCTTTGGGAAGGATTCAGTAAATCTATTTGCATGGGTTTCCCGGTGGCTCAGTGATAAGGAATCTACCTGCCAATGCAGGAGATGCGGATTCCATCCCTGGGTAGGCAGATCCTACCTGGAGGAGAGCATGGCAACCCACTCCAGTATAATTGCCTGGAGAATCCCCATGTACAGAGGAGCCTGGCGGGCTATCGTCCATGGAGTTGGTTGCAAAGAGTCAGACACAACTAAGTGACTAAATGATAACAACGTAGAATGTTGTAGAACAATGCCTACATGTGGCAAGCACCCAGAAGTGTAAGTACATACAAATAAGTTCCATTCCAAGAGCGCATTTATAAGTCCACTTGGCTCATAAACCCAACAAAGTTAGCCTAGGTACCCAACTAACACAAACGGCTATATAGCACTGTACTGTAATAGGTTTATAATACTTTTCACACCAATAATACATAAAAGCAAACACAAAAAATAAAACATCTTTAATCTTACATCACAGTACCTTGAAAAGTACAGTTGTCCAGCACAACAGCTGGCACACAGGGCTGGTATCAAGTGAACAGGCAGGAAAAGTTACTGATGGAGGAGGGAGAAAAAGAAGGAGATGGTAGAGCTGAAGGGTTGTCAGCAATAGGCGATGGAGGGCAAGCTGTAATGTCACTCATGCCTGACGTGGATAGATGCCTGACACTGGCACCTTTCAAAGTTCACACCTTGAAGGTTCATTTGTAGGGGACTTACTGTATTATTACTGCCCCATCAGGGGAAGTCCTTCATTGGAAGGACTGATGCTGAAGCTGAAGCTCCAATACTTTGGCAACCTGATGTGAAGAGCCGACTCATAGGAAAAGACCATGATACTGGGAAAAATTGAGGGCAGGAGGAGAAGGGGGCAACAGGAGTAGATGGTTGAATGGCATTGCCAACTCAATGGACATGAGTTTGAGCAAACTCTGGGAGATAGTGAAGGACAGGGAAACTTGGCTTGCTGCAGTCCACAGGGCCGCAAGGAGTCAGACGTGACTTAGCAACTGAACAACAACAATGATCAGAGGAAAGGAAAGAATTTTAATCTTTTGCAAACTCATGGTTATGTGAAACGTCCAAGATGCTACACAAGCTCTGAGCAATGAGAGAATCCGTTATTTATACCACCAGTTATTAAGCACATCTACTTTATTCACCATCAGAAAATTCCATCAAGTGCCCAGCACAAAGCCTAATGGAAAAGCCCTGTTAAAACCATTCAGCTGGGCAACAGGCAAGTGGGAGGGCTGCTGCCATGTAGGAGCTGAGGAAGCAGCAGCTGTCAGGTTACAATGGCACACTTATTAAAAGAGCTGTATCTCCAGGCAGAGGGAAAGGATGAACCCAGTTTCATAGCTGGAGGTGGAAGCTCAGTCCAGCCCTGAACATCCAGGGCTGTGATACGCTGCTGCCCTCGCATCTGGCTCTTGGAGTTATATGACCACCGTCAGGCATGCAGAGGACACGCAGCCATGAGCGTCTTCACATGTAGTCACATAGAAACTGTGAAGTAGGCTGAGAAACCTGAGTGAGTTTGTTTTTTTTTTTAATCTGTTAATTTGCCTTCTGCCCCAATGTGGACAGACAGAAATAAGGAGAAAAGAGGGATGGGAAGAGATGCTGAAGATTGAGGTTGCTCCATAATGTTTTAAAATTACACACCAGCTTGCATCTGGCATCAAAGGAAATACAGAATTTCACAGAACAACCTCAAGTGTCAATAAGGACCTTGGCTGTCATTTTATGTGCCTCGGTTCCTGAGATACGCAGGTTGATATTAGTAACTATCTTGAGTTGGTTTGTTGCAATCTATTGAATCCATGCAGTTTGGTGCAGTCTGTTTAACCCATCCAGCTTCTAATTCACTCTCTCATTTTTCTTCCAAGAGCTCTTGCTGGGGTTTGGTGTCATGAATTTCAGTGCGTGAGGATGAAGGGGGTGGGGAGGGAGGGAAGAAAAGAGCAATTCTTTTCTTCCAGTCTAGCTTGAGAAGGCTGGTGGACGGGCAGCCTTGGCTCTCACCTCAGCCTGGAGGAGGCAGTGGAGACTGATGGGAACCTTCCTCTCCAGATGGACAGGCTGGCGGGAAAAGAAGCACAGAAAATGATCATAGTACCAGGCATGACTGATTGCAATGAGGTGGGAGGAAAAGGGAAGAGACAAGTGTAGGGGAGGAGAAGTGGCATCCAGGGGGCTTTGGAGGAAGGGTAGAATTATGACAGCTGATGATAAGAAGAATCTGCTGAGTAGCCCTAAGCCTGTTCTAAGAGTTAACTTGCTTTGGCTGGAGCAGAGAGTCCACTCAGATGAGTAATTATGATAAACTTCAAAAGGAAGAAAAGCAACTCCTCCGCTACCCAAAAGGTACTAGCTGAACTGAGAGGCATAGCACTCAACCCCCTGAGAACTGTGGGAACCCCACAGCACAGAGCATGCCGAGGTCTGCCATCCACAGCCATGTTCCCACAGAGAGGAATTCAGGAAAGAGTCAGACATCTGGCTCTAGCCTTGCACAGTGAAGAGCCAGGTCCTGTGACTATACAAGAGCTGATTGGCCAAAAGTACTGACTCTTATTAACCAAACACACAAAAGCCTGATGTATGAAACAGTCAACTATCACTTTATTCCTTTACAATCAACTAGGTTATAACTTTCAAAGAATCTACTGATGGCAACTTGCCCAGAAAATCTCTGCCTATGTAAGAAAACTACAGGAGAAGCTAAATTCTTATGCACTGTCCAGGATGGTGGGCTTCTCTGGTGGCACAGATGGTGAAGAATCTGCTTGCCAATGCAGGAGACCCAGGTTCAGTTCCTGGGCTGGGAAGATCCCCTGGAGATGGGAATGGCAACCCACTCCAGTATTCTTGCCTGGAGAATCCCCATGGACAGAGGAGTCTGGCAGGCTACGGTCCATGGGGTCGCAAAGAATCTGACATGATTGAGCAACTAAGCACACACATTCAGGATGGTAGCCACAAATGACAGGTGAGCACTTAAAATGTCCATATTGACATGTGCTATAAGTGTTAGTTAAATGCCACATTTCAGAGATATAGGGCAAAAAGGGGAAATACCCTATTAATAATTTTTATATTGATTGTGTATTAGAATATTTGACATTTTATATATATCATATTAACATATTATGAAAATTAAATTCACCTCTTATAAATTTCTTAAAGTGGCTATCAGAAAATGTAAAATTACACACATGTCGTATTTTGAATTTTTAAAATATTTATTTTTTACTTATTTGGCTGCATCCAGTCTTAGTTGCAGCACACAGGACCTTTGTTGCCTCATGCAGGGTTAGTGGCTCCAAGGCCTGTGGGATCTTAGTTCCCCAAGCAGGGATCGAAACTGCATCCCCTGCTTTGCCAGGCAGATTCTAAACCACTGGACCAGGAGGGAAGTACCAATTTTGTGAATTTTAAAGGTAAAATTACCCATTCAAATGGGTATAAGTGTCAGTTATGTAACTGACACTTACGCAACACAATGTAACTTGTGCTACGTTTCATTTGGGTCATGCTCTCTTAGATGGAGCCCTGGCCAGTCCAGTGTCTGGGACTGGGGAGCTGTTTTTTATTATTCAGATGTTTGATGGCATCAAACATTTACCCCTCACCCCTTGCACCACCACCCCCAACTATGCTTCAGTGGCTAATGCCCCTCCTGACTGACAGATTCTGTTTTTCTAAACATGTGAAAGATATTCAGACTTAAAGCCCAGCTCGACGACTTGAGGGACTGCTCTGCCACCTTACTTTTGTCCATTGTATGTTGACTTAATAGTTCAGCTCTCGCTCTGGCCATTTAGTGACTGATGGTCACCACCACACAGGCAGCTTCCCTGGCCCACGTGCCTGCTAGAGTGCATGGATGGACCAGTTGCTTTCACCCACAGTCTGGGCGCCCGACTGGCCAGGGTGGAACCCACATAATTCCCCGTCTTCCCTCTCCATCTCATCACCCCCTGCATCTCATATGAATGACAGCTGGTTGCAAAGACCATCTTCTAAGGGAAGGAAGGGAGGATCAAGGCTGACCTTCAGGTCAGGGGGCAGCCTATAGCCCCTGGAGAAGGGCATGTGTGGGCATTGCTGATGCCATGGTGTGGACACTGGCCACATGCCTGTGAGCCCAGAGCACCAATCACTTCTCACCTCCAAGAAGGGACCTTTTCTGGCCATCTAGAGTCCTTCAGTTTGGACTGGAACCTGTGAATCTGCACTCTCCACAAGCTTCCTCACTTAAAGCGATGAAGGCTTAGAGGGAAAATCATGTTTTTATTTTTGTTGTTGTTCAGTCATGTCCAACTCTTTGTGACCCCATGAACTGCAGCACGCCAGGCTTCCCTGTCCTTCTCTATCTCCCAGGGTTTGCTCAAATTCATGTCCATTGAGTCAGTGATGCCATGCAACCATCTCATCCTCTGTTGCCCCCTTCTTCTCCTGATATCAAAGAAAGACTGAAAACATTTATTTATAGGGACAAAAAAAAGTGCTTAAGGCCACATCCAGGTAGCCTTTGCACCTGTGATAAAGTACCCCCCAGTCTTCAGTTCTCCCCAGTTTGCCTGCAGTGTAGACATGGAACAAGCCAATCACAGGACCCAAAGTGTGGCGTCTTTTTAAGGATTTAGTGTTTTCTTTGTATGTTTTCCTTCTATTGACTCTTGACCTGTGAGCAAATAAGCATTCAATATGTGTTCCACGCGGCCCAGGCAGGAGGAGTTTGAGGATGTCGGGGTGAACAGATGGAAGCAGATTTCTCTATGTAGGTAGCTGGAATCTTCACGAAAGTCTTCCTTACCCATCATTTGGCCCCAGAGACTTCCTGTGTGCACCCACCCCTGCCCCCAGCCCCAGCCTCTACCACTCTGGCCATGCCTGAGGGGACTAATCTTCTTTGTACACCTTTCAGGAAGTGCTGGCCCAGAGTCTGTAGGGTTATTCCTCTTCTTCTAAGGAAGGGATTTGAGTTACACTGCGCTCTCTGTAGTGTAGGGCTCTCTGGGTTCTTCTCGACCCCTCCTCTGGAAATGAGTTGTTTCTACTTCCACTCGAGGTCGTGAGCAGATCTGCATTCAGAACCGTAACCACCAGATGAATGGCTTCTTCTTTTCCTAAATTGTTCCTGTTTCACTCTCAAATGAGCAGAACCTAAGAGATGACATCTTCCTTAAGGCTCCATCACTTGCACATTCAATTAGTAAATTCGAACTCTCTGTCAGAATAACTTACAAGCAGATGTGAGAAATTTTTAAGAAAGCCAAGTTACACATTTTGTACTTCCCTGCTGTCAAAACGACCTTAGATTTCTGAAGAGTGTTAAAAATTAAGTATTGTGTACATATTTTTATTATGACTTTATTTTTTAGAGCAGTTTTAGGTTCACAGCAAAATTGAACAGAAGGTACAGAGCGTTCCCATTTACTCCTCCCCAACGCCCACCCTCCCACCATGCACAGCCTCCCCACCATCAGCAGCCCCACCAGAGTGGTCTGTTAGTTACAGCTAAATCCACACTTCCATCATAATCCTCAGAGTCACCTATGGTTTTTCTTAGGATTCACTCTTGGTGTTATACATTCTATGGATTTGGAGAAATGCATAATGACATGGGGGCTTCCCATGGTAACTGGTGGCTCAGTGGTAAATCCACCTGCCAATGCAGGAGACACAGGAGGTGCAGGTTCGATCCCTGTGTCTGGAAGATCCCCTGGAGAGGGAAATGGCAACCCACTCCCATATTCTTGCCTGGGAAATCCCATGGACAAAGGAGCCTGGCGGGCTACAATCCATGGGGTCGCAAAGAGTTGGCCGTGACTCAGCAACTGAACAACAACATGATGACGTGACCCACCGTTACAGTGTCTTCCAGAAGAGTCTCCCTGCCCTAATATTGCAGTTACTTTATTCTTAAGCACGTGACTTCTTCTTACAACACGTATCAGAGAAATGAAGGTTTACAGGACCTCAGTTTTCAGAAGTGGCACATCTCTGTGTGAGACATGGTCACACAGAGTTAAGGGGTCAAATTGGCTAGAGGAGATAACCAGGCAACAAAGGACTTCTCTGTACCAGCAAGTGACAGTGGCTGGCAGAGTCTAGGGCTCCATCTGAGTTCATCTCTACCAGTCTGTCTGCCACAGCCCTCAGAGACGTGCCAGAGGACCGGGACATTTTTATCCTAGTTCTTCCAGTAGTGCCGACCCAGTTTTGTTAGGTCATCTTGTAGGATGAGACCTTACCTTCCCATCGACTCACGACAGCATTCACAAGTACAACGTACTTCCACAGATGCACCCAGACTCAAGAGAACCCGCAACACTGTGGTGGAGTAGCAAATGTATTTGGTGTATTATTTATAAGAGCACTTTATGTGAGTGTATTGGCCATTGAAAACTTGAAATTTTTATTTTAAAAGGAAAAGTAAATACATCCTGTATCTTTTTTTTTCTTTTAAGTATATTGGACTTTATTTTTTTGTGTAATGAATCCTGGTTTGTCTATGTATCTTTTTATGTACAGTTTAACAAGCATGTACTCTTATATGTCCATAAACAGGTTTTATTAAAACTGCAACATACAGGATTTTTAACACAACCCTGACAAAAACATACACAGTACAGTTTAATTAGCACACAGAAACTAGGCCTTTCTGTTTAGAACAGTGCTCTCCAATAGAATGCTCTGTGATGATGGGAGATTCCACGTCTGTGCTAATAAGGGCACACGTGACTGCTGAGGACATGAACTGTCACGAAGGAGCTGATATTTAATTTTATAGTTCTAACTCACGCATGCACGCTCAGTCACTAAGTCGTGTCCAACTCTTTGTGACCCCATGGACTGTAGCCACCAGGCTCCTCTGTCCATCGGATTTCCCAGGCAGGAATACTGGATGGGTTGCCATTTCCTCCTCCTGGGGATCTTTCTGACCCAGGAATCAAACCCACATCTCCTACATGGGCAGGAGGATTCTTTACCACTGAGTCACCTGGGAAGCCTCAATTTTAAGTCACTTGTGCTTAAATAGCTTAATAATACTGATGGCCATCATATCAGACATGGAAGGCCTTGTTGGGTACCCTATTTCCTGTGCAGAAACCACTGAAGTAGAGATGACACCTTCAAGAAACTGTAGATCCTTGGTATAACTAAGGTTACAAAGTTTAAAGACTGTTTTCAATGCCAATCTTCTGTCACAAATTTCATTCAGCAATTGCAAGAGGGTCCCTAAAAGTTGGCTATGTCTCTAATAGCTTGGTTTCTGAAGGAAATTCTTGATTTGGGGGAATATAGATCCTCCTGGCTTTGGCTTCTTGCATTTCATGGAAGGTGCTCACTGGGACACCCAGGTAGACCCTGGGGTCAGGGGTGCAAAGTGCCTCACCTGCAGGCTGATTTCACACACATTGCCCCCTGCCCTCTGGCTGTTTGTCTTCAGGGAGAGCTGACCGTGACCAGCGACATGGAGAGCTTACAGAACGCCCTGTACCTGGACACGGTGCCAGAGTCCTGGGCCAGCAGAGGCTGCTGCAGAGGCTGGAGGAGAACAGAGGAGCCCAAACTTTAGGGTCGGGTGGAACCAGTATGGGTTTCCCTGGTGGTTCAGTGCTAAAGAATCTGCTTGCTGATGCAGGAGACACAGGTTTGATCTGGGTCTGGAAGATCCCCTGGAGAAGGAAACGGCAACCCACTCCAGTATTCTTGACTGGAAAATTCCATGGACAGAGGAGCCTGGCAGCTTGTAGTCCATGGGGTCACAAAGAGTCGAACTCAAGTGAGCAACTGAATCAGTGTGGAACCCACAGGTAGTTTTAGGTCCAGAGGGAACCTAAACTACTGTCAGTGGATAGGTGTGGACTCTGATATCACTGGAGCAGGGAAAGTTTTAAAGGACTAGTCTCTATGAGACAAACCTACAAACCAAGTGCTAGACAGGGACCAGCGCTGGGTCGCCCACCTCTGCAGTCTTCCCCAGCATCCCCAAGGTCAGCTGTTTCCACCCCTCACCTTTTCGCCTCTGGCTGTTTGTCTTCAGGGAGAGCTGACCATGACCAGTGACATGGAGAGCTTACAGAACGCCCTGTACCTGGACACGGTGCCAGAGTCCTGGGCCAGACGAGCCTACCCCTCCACGGCAGGCCTGGCAGCCTGGTTTATGGACCTGCTTAACCGGATCAAGGAGCTGGAGGCCTGGACAGGCGACTTTGCCATGCCCTCGACTGTGTGGCTGACGGGCTTCTTCAACCCCCAGTCCTTCCTGACGGCCATCATGCAGTCCACGGCCCGCCGGAACGAGTGGCCCCTGGACCAGATGGCCCTGCAGTGTGACGTGACGAAGAAGAACAGGGAGGAGTTCAGGAGTCCCCCCCGGGAAGGGGCCTATGTGCATGGCCTCTTCATGGAAGGCGCTCGCTGGGACATCCAGGTAGACCCCAGGTTGGGGGTGGAGGGGAAAAGGGCATCACCTGTATGCTGATTACACACACATCACCTTCTCCCATAAAGTCCAGTTGCTAAAAGGAGCGCCCTGGAGACTTCTGTCCTGGATAACCTCTCCTTGAGGCTGTCAGCTCATTTCCCTGCAGCCACAGTTTGAAAGCATCAATTTTTCGGCACTCAGCCTTCTTTATGGTCCAACTCTCACATCCATATGCGACTACTGGAGGAACCATAGCTTTGACCGTATGGACATTTGTTGGCAAAGTAATGTCTGTTTTTTAATGCGCTGTCAAGGTTTGTCATAGCTTTTCTTCCAAGGAACAAGCATCTTTTAATTTCATGGCTGCAGTCACCATCTGCAGTGATTTTGGAGTCCAAGAAAATAAAGTGTATCACTGGTTCCATTATTCCCCCATCTATTTGCCATGAAGTGATGGGACAGGATGCCATGATCTTAGTTTTTTGAATGTTGAATTTTAAGTCAGCTTTTTCACTCTCTTCTTTCACCTTCATCAGGAGACTCTTCAGTTCCTCATTGCTTTCTGCCATTAGGTGTCATCTGCATATCTGAGGTTATTATTGATATTTCTCTCAGCAGTCTTTACTCCAGCTTGTGCTTCATTCAGTCGCATTTTGCATGATATATATCTGCGCATAAGTTAAATAAGAGGGTGACAATATAGAGCTTTGACATACTCCTTTCCCAATTCTGAACTAGACTGTTGTTCCATGTCCAGTTCTAACTGTTGCTTCTTGACCTGCACACAGTTTTTGCAGAAAGCAAGTAAGGTGATCTTCTAATATTGCCATCTCTTTAAGAATTTTCCACAGTTTGTTGTGATCCGAAGGACTTCCCCGTTGGCTCAGATGGTAAAGCATCTGTCTACAATGCGGGAGACCCAGGTTTGATCCCTGGGTCGGGAAGATCCCCTGGAGAAGGGAATGGCAGCCCATTCCAGTACTGTTGCCTGGAAAACTCCATGGATGGAGGAGCCTGGTAGGCTACAGTCCATGGAATCACAGAGTTGGACACAACTGAGTGACTCCATACAGTCAAAGGCTTTAGTGTAGTCAATGAAGCAGAAATGGATGTTTTTCTGGAATTCCTTTGGTTTTTCTATGATCCAATGGGTATTAGCAATTTGATCTCTGGCTCCTCTGCCTTTTCTAAATCCAGCCTGTACACCTGGAAGTTCTCAGTTCACATACTATTGAAGCCTCGCTTGAAGGATTTTAACCATTACCTTGCTAGTGTGTGAAATGAGCATAACTATGTGGTAGTTAGAACATTCTTTGGCATTGCCCTTCTTTGGGATTGGAATGAAAACTGACCTTTTCCAGTCCAACAGACTACCTCCCATTTTTTCATTACCTTGTTTCCGAATAATAATAAAACCAAAAATAACACCTCAAAGTCTATATCCTAGAAAGTGTTGAGCAAAAAGGGAAGAGTAAGGATGTCCAAAATTCCTCTCCTCCATAAAACAAGGGCATTGGCAAAAAGAAAAAAAATGTATATATTAGATATACCAAGTTCTGTCATCAGCATAAGGGGTTCAGGGTCACCTAGACAGAGGCGAGGGATCTGTGAATCTCTCTGGATGATTATCTCCCCCACGTGTGTTCGGAAGACATTAGCGATGTGGGAGATGGATAGGTTGCAGGAAAAGGGTCCTGTGGTCAAAGTAAGTTTGGGGAACACTGGGATAAATAAAGTGAAACTTTTTTCTTTACTGCCAGGTCTTCTTCAGTGTGCATGGTAAAGCTTCAAGTACAGTGTATGCTAATACCGGGAGGCTCTGTCTTGCTAACCTGAAGTCCCTAGCACCTAGCGTGACATCTGGCAAATAGCTGCATTCAGCATGCTTATGAAATGGGTGATAAAATAAAACAGAGATTCAAGCCCTAAAGAGATGCATTTACATATGATATACAACCGCTTTGGGAACTCTGCTTCGAGCAGATATTCAGGCTGAAAACCAGTAGGAATATGTTGTGCATCCCTTCCAGTGCATGGGCTTCCCCGGTGGCTCAGTGGTAAAGAACCTGCCAGCTAATGCAGCAGACATAGGAGATAGGGTCAGATCCCTGGGTGGGGAAGGTCCCCTGGAGGAGGGTGTGGCAATGCGCTCCAGTATTCTTGCCTGGAGAATCGCATGGACAGAGGAGCCTGGTGGGCTGCCGTCCATAGCATCACACAGAGTTGGACACAACTGAAGTGACTTAGCACACACCAGTGCATGCCACCTGGGGTTGTTGAGAGAACCTTGCAAGGGGATGAGGCTGGGGGCAGCCTGGCCGTCCCAGTCTCTCTCTCCTGGATCTCCCGACAGGAGCGAGGCTGCCTGTCCGGGCTCAGGGCCTGACCTGAGACGTGCTCTCTCGAATCCTTGTCCTCAGGCTGGGATCATCGCCGAGGGGAAACTGAAGGAGCTGACACCCCCCCTGCCTGTGATGTTCATCAGGGCCGTCCCTGCGGAGAAGCAGGACTGCCGCAGCGTCTACCCCTGTCCTGTGTACAAGACCCGTCAGCGGGGACCCACCTACGTGTGGACTTTCCAGCTGAAGACTAAGGAGAAGCCATCCAAGTGGGTTCTGGCCGGAGTCGCCTTGCTTCTGCAGGTTTAGCTTCCTGCAGAACCCCCGAGGAAGCCAAGCTGGGCTGGAGGCTGCCTGCAGGGACCTGTGGGTGAGGGCTAAGACCACAGCCATAGCGAAAGATAAGAAATGGACAGTACTCACAGTTCTGAAGAGCTCCTTTGGGGAACTCGAGAGAAGTGCCTAAAGTGAGGTTGAGCTGGAGGAGTCTGGACCTAGGAACTAGGGTAGAAGAGTTCCCTAACACTGGCCCTTTCTGAATAAAGTGATTTGCTCTTCAACTGTGTTTGGCCCAGGCTCTGAGTGTTGCAGGGTCAGAAGTTATCGTGACAAGCCCGAGAGAAAGAAGCCACAGATCCCTGAGCCCTGACATTGTTACATGACCCCACATCCAGTGCCCTGGTTTCAGGCTAGTCCATGGGCCAGCAGCCCCAGACTCACCTGTGAGGCAGAATCTGCATTTTAACAAGCACCCCAGGTGATCTATATGCACGTTACTCTGGATCAGGGGGTCACCGGATTTTTTCTGTTAAGGATCAGAGAGCAAATATTTTAGGCTTTCCAGGGCATATTGTTTCTGCGCAACTGCTTAGCTCTGCCACTGTAACTCCAAAGGAGCCACGGACATACATACATAAATGGATGTGGCCACATTTCATTAAAACTTTATTTACAAAAACAGGCAGTCAGCCACGTTTTGCTGATCATTGCTCTGGAGGATAAGGGAGGTATGCATGCAATATTTGGGCTTCCCTGGGGGCTCAGAGGTAAAGAATCCCCTGGTCAATGCAGGAGACACAGTTTCAATCCCTAGGTCGGGAAGAGCCCCTGGAGAAGGAAATGGCAATCCACTCCAGTATTCTTACCTGGAGAATCGCAGGGACAGAGGAGCCTGGCGGGCTACAGTCCATGGGGTAGCAAAGAGTCAGATATGACTTAGTGACTGAACAACAACAAATATGCAACACCTCTCTTCAGTCAGTCCCCACACGCATTTATCAGGTGTTTATCCAACAGCTACTTCTTGCTGAGGACAAAGCCACAAACAAGGTAGGTTGCTTCTTTGTCTCTCTGTCATCTTTCAGATCTTTCAAGAGGGGCCCAAGGAGAAACCTTTCACCTACAGCTTTGTCACATACAACTTTACTCGATTTTCCTGTAGAACACATTCTCGCTGGATGCCCAACAAAATCTATAGTTTCCATGAGTTGTAAAGCTCCCTTTGTGGGGCTTGTTTGTTGTCTAGGCAGGCTCCCTGTTCCTTCTAGGATCTTTATTCCCACGTATCCTTGGAGAAACATTTTTTAATTAATTGCTGGTTAGCAAAGTGGTTCTTAATCTTGAGGAGGTATCAGAATCCCCTGGAGGACTCGTTAAAACAAAGTTTTGTGGGCATCCTTCAGTGTTTGACTTGGTAAGTCTAAGAAACTGCCGATGCTGTAGGTCCTGGGACCGCACTTTGAGAACTGCTTACTCCAAATGTAAAATCCCACCCTCCTGCAAACCTCTGCTATGAGAGGACAGAATCTAACGCCAACTCCACCATGATCTCCCTGCTTTCTGCCTTGTGGTTCCCACACCCTCAAAAGAGGGCCCTCCTCATCTTTGTACCAAAAGGGAGGTGATACATTCCTCCAGAATCCAGGGATTCCAACTTGAGTCATCTCTTGTGCATCAACCAGAAAAGCACTTTCTGCTCTTTGCCTACAGTTTACAGTTTCTTGCCTAGAGTTCTTGTTTCCGGGGAGCCAGCTCTGTCCTCATCAGCGTCATCCTGCCTGCCCCTCCCTGGGAACAGTACAGGAAGAGTGGGCAGAGGAGGACCGAGATGGAAGGCGAGTGGTCTCGCTGAGCCAGAGCAGGACACCCTGGGTCACGTCACTTTCGAGGACAAGGACAAGCGGACAGGTTAGATGTATGTGTTAACAAACCTGAGTTGTTGAGTTGCTAAGTCACGTCTGACTCTTTGCGACCCCACGGACTGTAGCCTACCAGGCTCCTCTGTCCAAGGGATTTTCCAGGCAAGAATACTGGAATAGGTTGCCATTTCCTCCTCCAGAGGATTCTCCCCACCCAGGGATCGAACCCAGTCTCCGGCATTGGCAGGCGGGTTCTTTATTGCTGAGCCACCAGGGATCTAGGCACTCTATAAAATGAATTGATGCTATTGATTTCTTCCTAACACATACAGAGTAAATGAGATAAGGAAGATAATTTTACAGCCCAGGACACTTTGGCAAAAATGATGGACAGCCTCAGGGAGACACTGGGAGAAAGAGGGGAAATTGGAAGCTGCAGAGCAGGTGGGAGGCAGGCCTGGGAAGAGGACACTAGGATGCCCGGCAGTGGCCGGGCTCTCACCCGGGCACCAGGCTGCCATGTTCCTGTCACTGTCCCTCCCATTTGTTCGAGCTAATCTGGGAGTTCGAGCACCACTGAGGGTTTGTGAGTTCCAGTCAGCAGATAGTGGATGCTGCACACACAGATGAGATGGGGAACAACCACCAAGTTTATTGAAAGTTAGCTTTGCACTCGTACTACAGAGACCACACGTGAGCCCACTGGCCTCTTTGCTCCCCCTTCTGGAACAGAAGACCTGCTCTAGGACCACAAACCCAAGGGCAGATCCAGTGAAACTCTTTCCAGAGAACACTCCTAAAACGGGACCTCCAAGTGACATGTCTTTCCCGAGGGGTCCGGGAGGACAGACGAGTGGAAGAAGGAAGACTTCTCTTTCTCCCGATGCAGAAGCAAGAAAGTCAGCCCGCGTGAGATCCAGCTCAGAGGCTGAGCTCTCCTCCCCGTCTAACACCGTGTTCTGGTCTTTGCTCTGCAGTCCATGGAAGACGGAGAGGACAGGGATGCTTTCTAAGGGACGCAGATCCTTGGGATGGAGTCAAGTCTTCTTGAACAGACCCGGGGACAGAACGGGGCTCAGAGAGGCCGGCTACGGGCGGGGCTTCTTCCCCAGGTGGGATCTCTGATGCTTGTCGAGGCTCGAGCTCCAGCTGAAGCTCTTGCCGCAGCGGGTGCACTTGTAGGGCTTCTCGCCTGTGTGCACCCTCTGGTGCCGGTTGAAGTTGGACCTCTGGATGAAGCTCTTCTCACACACGGGGCACTTGTAGGGCTTCTCCCCCGTGTGGATTTTCTTGTGGTAGCGCAGCCCCGAGAAGTCGCTGAAGCCCTTCCCGCAGTAGTCGCACTTGCAGGGCTTCTCCCCCGTGTGGATCCGCTGGTGCTTCACGAAGCTGGAGCTCCGCAGGAAGGCCTTTTGGCAGGTGGGGCACTGGAAGTACGTCTCCCGGCTGTGAGTTCTTTGGTGGAAAACCAGCTGCGAGTTCCGGTGGAAGGTCTTGCCACACTCCCTGCAGGAGGGGAGTCTCTGGGCCATGGGGGCCCGTGGCTGCCCCCGTGGGGCGGCCTCTCTCTTCTCCTCAAGCCATGGTGCGGGCGAGTCCCCGGGCAGCGGGGGCAGCAGGGGCGGGCCCGGCTGCTTCCTGGAATTCCTCTCCCGGGGGCAGAGCTGACCCCCTGTCCCCTCGCCCCGCAGGTTCCCCTGGGCCTCTGAGAGGTCCTCTCCTTCTCCAGGGGGTCTTGGCTCATCCTCACTGAAGAGGCCGTTCAAGGGAGCCTGAGGGGGAGGCTCTCCCGATGCCGGAGGGTCCTGGGCCCTGTAGTTCTCCAAGTTCAGGTTCTCTTTGTCATTCTCCCCTCTGTCCCCTAGAAGGAGAAAGAAGATGCAGGATAGCTCAGTCAGCGGTCCGCCCTGCTTGCCAACCTGTGTGTCAGAGAAAGGGTCAGCACAAGACATGATGACTTCTCTTTACCAAGAAGAAGGAAAATGCTGTCGGACCCGAGCACCCGGCACTCGCTTCGCCTGCGTCTGGCTGTGACTCAGCTCTGGAAAGGAGAATGGGTGACAGCGGAGTTCGGCTCCCAGAGGCCGCAGTGGCCACCTTGGAAAAGCAGCAGCCAGCTTCCGATGCCCAGGAGAAACAAGTCTAATATAGGAGAGCACTATGCTAACGAGTATTGGTTTTTATCTGATTATATAAAAAGGATAAATATGATCATGAAAAATAATTTGAAAAGCATACGAAAGAAAACAAAATCAGTCTTAATCATAGCACCCAGAGGCAACTACTGTGAGTGTACGTTTCCTTCCAGTCTTTCATTTAAACACGCATGTCGGGAAGATACCCTGTTGAGGGCATGGCAACCCGCTCCAGTATTCTTGCCTGGAGAATCCCCATGGACAGAGGAGAATGGAGGGCTACAGTCCATGGGGTTGCACAGAGTCAGACACAACTGAAGGGACTTAGCATGCATGCACGCATGTACACGTGT
>SJYT01072944.1:0-23414 GCA_006410635.1 Cephalophus harveyi | reverse complement strand
AAGTTAAATAAGCAGGGTGACAATATACAGCCTTGACATACTCCTTTTCCTATTTGGAACCAGTCTGTTGCTCCATGTCCAGTTCTAACTGTTGCTTCCTGACCTGCATACAGATTTCTCAAGAGGCAGGTCAGGTGGTCTGGTATTCCCATCTCTCTCAGAATTATCCACAGTTTATTGTGATCCACACAGTCAAAGGCTTTGGCATAGTCAATAAAGCAGACATAGATGTTTTTCTGGAAAACATCTACCCGGCTCTGTAGCCTTTCAGTGGTAAAGGGTAGTGTTTATCAATTTCACACGGGTCCTCTCTTCCACAAGTCACCCCGAAGTTCGTGTCATGTCCCTGGGGCTGTGATGCCCAGAGAAGCTGCCGTGTGAAAGTCTGCACCCTTGGTCTGCACAAGAATCCAGCTTCATTGGGGCTTCACTAACTTCATTAACTCATGAAACAGTTACATTTTGTTTTTCTCATAACTTGGGTTTTGGTTATTACTACTCAGCGACCCATGTGGTAAAGATCTTTATGTGGGTGGTAGAATTTATCTTCAACTTTTCTAAATGACTTTATTCCTATAGATCTGAAGGAGCTGTCTGCCCTTCTCTCTGCTTTGTCAGTGTCTTTAGAGCTGTTTGCCCTTCTCTCTCCTATGTCGGTGTCTTTCACATTATCGGCTAGAGACCCAGGAATCTGCTGGAGCGCCAGACCGGAGCTTGTTAATTCAGAGCCTTAGAACTTGTTCCTCTTGGAAGGCCAAGGTACTTTCTCTTGTCTTTGAAGAAGCCTTTATAGGTATCATTTTAAAGAGCTGAATAATGGCTCACTGTGGAGATATGATAATAAACACAGTAGAGTAAAACAAGGTAATTTATTTAAGACTTCTCCTACTGTGGGAATCTAAGTTGTTTGTTATATTTGGCTACTGTAAATAATGACGTGAGAAGCTTTTTTCTTCACAAATTCTACCCACATTTCTGATCAGTACCTTAAAGGTTCCTCAAAGTACAATTACTGTGTCAACAGGCATGAATGGTGTTATTAAGGCAGCTGACACCCACTGGCAGATCAACTTCCAGAACGACGGTGCCATCCTCAGGTCCAAGAGGCTGGGCAGAGAGGAGGCAAGGGTTCAACGCCTACCTATTGACTGTCTCAAGACTCTGCTGCTCAGACTGGTGGGAAACGGCTTCTTGTTGGTGTAAACGTTAATTCTTTAGTTATTAAAGGATAGATTGTTTTCCCCACATTTATAAGTTACTTTTCATACTCCAAGACTGCTGTCCATTATTTTTAAACTGGGAAAGTCACTTTTCTCTTATCAACTTGCACTCACTCTTTCTATTTTAAGAAAACTGGTCACTTGCCTGTCATGTCTATGCAAAGTTTTTCACCGGTTTAGTCATTATGATTTTGTTTGGGGTTGTGTGCTCCGTGGCTCAGTCCTGTCTGACTCTGCGACCCCATGGACTACAGCCTGAGGCTCCTCTGTCCATGGGATTTTCCAGGCAAGGATCCTGCAGCGGGTTGGAATTTCCTCCTCCAGGGGATCTCTCTGACCCAGAGATCGAACCCAAGTCTCCTGTGTCTTCTTCACCGAAGGCGGATTCTTTACTGCTGAGCCATCGGGAGTGGGGAGAAGCCCCTTGTTTGGAGTTATTTTTATGTGTAGAAGTTGTGGTTTCTTTCTTTTTAAATATAGTCCAGTCTGTTAATCATTTACCTAGTGATTTTTTTCTGTCACTTTTATACTTATAAAAATCATCCCCAGCTTGACATGAGTCAAATATTTACCCATTTTCTTCCCTATTACTATTATTTTATTTTCATGTTTTATGTCTTTTCCATCTGCTTCCAACTTATTTTGGTAGATAACACACACAAAGTTGAAGCAGATTCCTCTTCCCAGAGTGTTTTCTCCTGATTCTGCTCAGAGAAGAGTGACTCATCCTGTGGACTTGTGTTGCTTTTTCCTTCATCAGTCCTTTATAGACCAGCCTCTGGTCCCCAGCTCCCTTTTCAGTTCCACTGGCTTGTATTCTATCAGTATTGCACTATGTGAATGAGTTTACCTTTCAGAAATGACATACTCTGAATATTTACAAACCCAACACTGATGAAACACTCTTCTTTCAAACCTTTTTACTATTCTTGCAGTATTCTTCCCAATAAGTGCTTAAGAATCATTTTTCCAAATATAGTTGACTCTCGAACAATGTGGGGGTTGGGGCGCCCACCCCAGTGCAGTCAAAATCCAAGTGTAACTTTACAGTCTGCCCACTGTATCCAGGTTCTGCACCTATGAATTCAACCAAACGTGGATTGTGTACAGATTTACTGAAAAAACTCTTGAGAATAAGCATTCCCGCATAGTCCAAACCCTTACCATTCAAGGGCGAACTGTAGGTGTATAATTTTCATCCTTTGAAATTGTGATTAGAGGTGTGAGTGTGAGACTTTTTGAAGCTTACTTCCCTGCTGACCTGCTTTGCCTGTGAGCTGTTCCTCCATGTGGTCAAACAGAAGAGCATATCCACTCTCTCCTGGGGCATGTGCCCCCTGCTCTGAGCCAGGTGAGGCTTCCCAGGTGGCTCAGGGGTAAAGAATCCGCTTGCCACTGCAGGAGACACAGCTTCCATCCCTGGGTTGGGAAGATCCCCTGGAGAAGGAGATGGCAACCCACTCCAGTATTCTTACCTGGAGAATCCCATGGACAGAGGAGCCTGGCGAGCTGCAGCCCATGGGGTTGCAGAGTCAGATACAACTAAACAACAACTGAATCTAGGTCTGGCAGGCTGTTAATTCTGGCAACCTTTGGGACCAGACCACTCCTTTCCTGCCTTGTTATTACTGTCTGGTCCCTGCACACCTGGACTCCTGTGTCAGTGGCCCCCAGGACTCTCCTCCTTGGGGGGGACCCTCCCAGCCTGTCCTGCAGGTGGCTGCTTCTGAAGTCTCTTTCCCCACAGATCCTCTCTCAAGAACCTACGATGGCATTTCTTTGCCTTATCAAGGCAGGCTGGCTTTATACCCTCTCCACAGTTTGGTTCAAGGTAAGATCTAACAGGACTGTTGTTAGAAAATGAGATGAAAAGGGGTGTGTGTGTGTGTGTGTGTGTGTGTGTGTGTAGATAGGTAGGTTTGACAGTCGATTTTACATAACTGCAATGTTTTTAAAAGAATTCAGAAGGCAAAGGGTGATTGCTGTTTTACAACAGACCAAGTTCATATTTCTTTGTACCAACCTTAAAATATGTGATTGATACGAAGTATTTGTTGTTGCTGCTGTTTAATGAAACTTGGGGTGCACAGAAAGTAGCTGAAACATGCTTTTCTGCTTGGGGTCTTGTTTATTTTGTTGGGAGTTGGTGGGTTACCATTTACCATAACCAGAGTTTAAAAAAAAAAAAAAAAATCCAGTTACTCTGGACTTCTCCTTAGGAAGAATAACAGTAATCTGTTAGATGATTTTTTTTTAAATAGAACTCAATCCATATCAGATTTGCTCTCAGCCTGTACAATCTTAATTCTGAGAAAGGAAGCCATCACAACAGGCTGGAGTGAGGCAGCATATCAGATTCAGGGTCCTTCTTCCATAATTAAACATCTGTCAACAACGTGACAGCCAGACACAAGGAGCGCAACCTCAGTCTTCAGCCTGGACTGACCAGGCCATGGCTAGTTATTACCGATGTGATAGAAACCAAGTCCTAACCTCTCCTCCATTACCTCCAGTTTAATGACTGGGGGTCAGAAATGGCTGGGGACAGGTCACTCACCTAGGCAGGTGGGTCTTGGGATCTTCCCACTGGCGTGCAGGTGTGGCCCTGCCAGCTCTACTCCATACCCAGCTGGGTCAGTCAGGTCAGGCCTGGCACTGGAAATGCCTGGAACAGAGAGGGCATCTGTGGGCCTGGATGAACGGGGAGGACTGGGGACCAGGCTGTGCTGTTCAAAGGAGGGCCGAGTGGAGAGAGAACCGAGAGGCTCTGGACACCACTGAGGAGCCCGTCTTGGAGGGACACGGGGAACCTCGATGACACCAGCACCCCCGGGATGGCCGGATGACGGCAAAGGCCACAAAAAGAAGGCTCTGGGTGCAGGGGTCAGACCACCTGGCAGGCTGGTGCGCGGGTTGTGACTGGGACCCCACCTGTGGCTGGCTGGGCAGTCGGCCACAGCCAAGCTCTGTCGTAACCAGCACCTGCAAGCTACGAAACAGTGAGAAAGTGACCAGGTCTGCCGCTCACTGTCCCCATCTAACTGAGGGCACCGGCGCCCACTTCACAGAGGAGAGGAGCCACCACGGGCCAGGCGCACGCAGCGTGCTCAGTACACGGGAGCCGGCGCTGTAGCCCACCCCTCCAATCCCCAGCTCCCAGCTGTGTCTCCAAGGGCTTCTGTCACCCAGAGAGCGCTGAGCGGACTGGCCGGTCACCCCCAGAGCACACGGGGGGTGCCCCTTCCACCAGGCTGACCCACCTGCACCTCCTGAGACCATCTTCCCGTAGGTCTCCAGCATGAGATCCCAGTAGTGCTCCTTCTGGGTGGAATCCAGGTGCCTCCACTGCTCCTAGAGGAGAACACAAGGCCTGAGTCCAGGGGAGGGTCCCGAAGCACCCCTCCCTGCCTGTGCAGGGCTGAGGAGAAAGGAATGGCCTTAGGGTCCTGGCCATCAGAAGGTCTGAGAAACCACGGGAGGTGGTTCCAGACGGAGTCTACAGGCCTGCCTCTGTACTTCTTGCCATGGAGAGGAAACATGTAGGTTTTGGGTCCTGTGTTCTCTTTTAAGTTGCCTGTTTGGGGAAGCCCTTTCTCTACTCGGCTTGTGTTTAACTCTCAGTGCTCATCAGAGAGATCTTTGGGCAGAAGAAGCAGCCCAATATTCCCAAGACGTCATTGATGTCTGGAAATTCGGGAGGGAAAGGAAAGAAGTTTTAAAATGTATTTCTGATTAGCAAGTATTAAGCTTAAAAAAAGAATTTGCCATGGAGAGGAAACATGTAGGTTTTAGGTCCTGTGTTCTCTTTTAAGTTGCCTGTTTGGGGAAGCCCTTTCTCTACTCGGCTTGTATTTAACTCTCAGTGCTCATCAGAGAGATCTTTGGGCAGAAGAAGGAGCCCAATATTCCCAAGACGTCATTGATGTCTGGAAATTCAGGAGGGAAAGGAAAGAAGTTTTAAAATGTATTTCTGATTAGCAGGTATTAAGCTTAAAAAAAGAGAAGAAAAGGAGGAGTTAAATGTTTTTGGGTGGAAGAAACTGCAAAGGTGAAAAGTGACCTCTATATGTTTAACTACTGATCATAACATTTTAAATATGGATTTTAATTTAAAATTTTCTAAAGTAGGAATTTTCTACTTTGTTGATCTTCTGTGAGTGAAGTTACCTTAACAACTGTCTGGAAATAACCAGCTTGAGCAAACGCTGCTGAATGCAGGAGTCCTTGGGTCCTTCGGGTCAGAACACACAGACCCCCTCTTCTGCACTGGTAGTAATACCCGCGAGGTGGCCTGGCCCCTCAGACACACGGGCACCAAAAGAGCAGCCAGCAAGATGCTGAAGACATCCACCAAAACCCTCCGGGGCAACAATCGACCCTTTCAGAGCCCAGAAAAGAGTCTCTGAACAGCGTACCGCCAACCTTAAAGCCACAGACTTACTTGAGGAACTGCCAGAAGCCAGCGGTGCTTGAATGAGACCCCTGACTTAAGAGACATGACGCCAACTACAGCCCTCCCCCTCCCTCTCATTTTCACAAGAGCAGAAAAAGTTTAACTTCCTACTCTGGGAGGACAGAAGTATGGGATGTGATGGGGAAATAATCTGGATTTCATGTGGAAACAGCACCACCTTGTGGGTTTGTGGGGCATTGCCACAACTGACTCGCACAGAGCCGTGTGGACTGAGTTCCCCTCTGGAGGTCTGAACACACGGGAACGGGCGCCACACATCCCCGAGTCTGGGAGGCTCTGTCTCTGACTCAGTCCCACGTCTGCCACGTGGACCTCACACCCTGCCACTGTTCTCGAGGTTCCCAAATCAGGGAAGAGATTAGAGGACGTGATTCCTTACATTTAAACATTCCCTTCAGATATAAAAGGCTTCATTGAACACTGAGGGCCTTCTGATACAAACAGGTGTTGTTAGTTTAGGGAGGGGCACTGGGACTGGGTCGGGACGGTCTGTCAGGGCTGAGCTGCTGTTCATCAGGCATCAGCTATATGTAGGAAATTTATTTATACATTCTATACATTTATATAGGGCTTCCCAGGTAGTGCACCACGGTAAAGAATCCACCTGCCAATGCAGGAGACACAAGTTCGATCCCTGGGTAGGGAAGATCCCCTGGAGGAGGACATGACAACCCACTCCAGAATTCTTGCCTGGAGAGTCCCACGGACAGAGGAGCCTTGCAGGCTACAGTGTATGGGGTCGCAGAATCGGACATGACTGAGAACACACCACATATTTATATATATACACACATATATACTGATACATACATACACACACACACACACACACACATATATGGTGTTGCTGGTGAACATTAAGAATCTTTGGACCTCGAGCTATCCAGAACAGGTCATGGTTAATGTCCGTATATAAGTACCACAGAGCTAACAGCTAACCCCACTAGTTGAAGTATGTTAATATATACACCTTCCACAGGGATGCCCTGTATTTACTGTAGAAGCAACAAGAGGCCTCCAAGTCTGCTTGAGACCCTTGGCAGAATACCCAGTTCTTTTCTCCCAAGCAGCCTCCTGCCTAACAGTCTGGTTCCTGAGTACCCTGAAAGCAGGAAGAAGGGTACTCTTGAGTCACTGAAAAAGGTATATCCCCCTGCCACTCCCCACCCCTACCCCAAGTACAATGCGAAGCTGGGACTCGGGTTTCTAGATCTCTGGGCCTGGAGAGCGGAAGCTCAGACCTGGCTTCAAACCACGTTCAACACACATAGCCTTCCTCACCTTCACTCTAAAGGACCCCACAAGGAGAGTCTTGAGAAGTAGGAGTTCTCTAGAGGTTTGGAACAATGCTTTGACTAAAGTCTACAGATGCTTGAAAAACTTCATTTTTATCTAACGCAACTTTTCAGAGTCGCTCACCACATAATCAAAATAGATGTTTCTGAGACTTCTGTTTGTGGCCAGGATGGAGTGAGAGGAGTTGGGTTTACCTTCCTGCTGAAACCCTGAGGTCAAGGTTCTGGGGTCGAGAAGCAGGGGACCCCACTCACCTGAGATGCTGTGTGGAGAAGGGAGGCTCCGAAGTCCTGGTTCCCGACAGGCATTTGCTCGTGCTGGGCAGGCAGCTGGGCAGGCAGCTGGGTGGCGGCCACTGCTGAAGGCAGAGACAGAAGACTGAGCATCCTGATGTCCTTCTCGACCGCTCACAGAGGGCACAGGGACAAACCTCCCACCCGAGAACCCGCACTTGTCCCACCATCCGCAAGCTCAGACCCATGTTTACCTCCCTAACCAACTCCGGCTCCTCCAAGCTTCCCGACAGCTGCCCCCGGCATCTCCTCCCACCTTCCTCAGACCCCAGATCCGAAAGGCCTGGCCCTGTCATAAAGTGGCTTACACTGCAGACTTTGAATCCCCTATCGCAGTTGATTCCTGTAGGTGCACCCTGCGTCCCACATGTCCAGACACACCCCAATTGGTGCGGCCCGTGGTGTCAGTTCCCTCTTGGCCTGCTGCTCACAGTCCCCTGGTTTCTCCAGGAGGCAGCACACACACCACCACCAGGAACCGCCCCTCACCTAGACCTTGCTCCATGTCAGACTCCTCTTTCACCACACAGCTCAGTGGCTCCCCAGGCCCGAGGGCTGTGTTCTGGAGCCCAAGCTTCTGAGGTTCTTCACCAGGAGACCCTGCGTCCCCTGCTGGGCAGCTCGCAGGCTCTGCCTTCTCTGAGAAGACTTCCTGTCCCAGAACTTGGATGCTGATCTAGAGACAACACACTGCTGATTACTGAAAGACCCAGAGTGAGGATTTCTGAAAAACACAGAGCTACCCTTCCAGAACGCATCCTAAGGCAGGCTTTAGGGACATGGGGCAGGGAAAGAAAAGGCCAGCATTTATTTCTGGTCCAGCAGGAACTGGACAGGGAAGCATCCTGAGAGCAGCTGGAGGATGAGGCCAGAGGGAGACCTGGGAGCCCTTTAGACAGGCCGCTAGGGCTGTGTTTCTACTGGACAGCTTCCACCAATTAAGATGCAGGCGTCTTTGGGACAACTCCCCAAACACTCTAAGGATGGGATGGGAGGGGAGACTTTATCTTCAATCCCTAATGGCCAAAAAGTGTAGTGTCGCAGGGAGACCTAGGATCAGGTGTGGCGTGGGGATACACAGAGGAGGTATAATGAAAAACACACTGAGGAGATACAATGAATCTTCGTCCCAGGCTCCGGGGACAGAGCTCCGAAATTCCTGGAATTTCCTGAAGGACAGGAGTGCCAGGAGCCACTTTTGTGGTTCAGAACAAGCCCCTCCCAACCATCCCCGAGTTGATCATGATTGGATAACTCTTGGTGGCCCCGGATAGCTTCAGGATGGAGGCCCGTTGTCAGGGGAACTAACCTGGTGACTGGAGGGCCAGAACATTCAGCCCCGCCCCTCAACCTCTAGGGGACAGAGAGGGGCTGGGGCTCTTCAACCACTCATGGCCAATGATCAATCTGTCAGGCCTGAGTAATGAGAATGCCATAGTAACTCTTAAACTGTGGGGTTCAGGGAGCTTCCAACCCGGTGAACACATACAAGGGGCAGGAGGATGGAGTGCCCAGAGGAGGGCAGGGAAGCTCTGTGTATCCCCCGTCTCTTCTATTTGGCTGCTCTGCAATCATACCCTTTAGAACAAATGGGAAAATGGAAGCAAAGTGTTTCCCTGAGATCTGAGTCATCCCAGCAAGTTATCAAAGCTGAGGAAGGGGCCTTGGGAGCCTCCCAATCTGTAGCCAGCTGGCCGGAAGTCTGAGTGACCCCTGCAGCTTGTGACCGGTGGCTGAAGTGGGGCAAGTCTTACGGGACCAGCCCTTATCCTCTGGGTTGAGACAAGCAGACCACTGCTGTCACAACTGAACTGAATACGAGGACACCTAGTTGAGATCAGAGACTCGGAGAATCGGTTGTTGGTGTGAAAACCCCCACATATTCAGTGCCAGAAAAAAAGATAAAACCCCTGGGACTTCCCTGGTGGTTCTATGGTTAACCACTTCCCTGGTGGCGCCAAGGCAGGGGACACAGGTTCGACCCCTGGTCCAGAAAGATCCCACATGCTGTGGGGCAACAAAGCCTGTGCATCACAACCACCGAGCCCACACGCCCTAGAGCCGATGCTCTGCAACAAGAGCAACCACTGCAACGGGAAGCCCAAGCACCGCAACTGGAGTAGCCCCCGCCACTAGAGTAACAACTAGCGTAACTCCACAACTAGGCAGTAGCTCCCGCAACTAGAGAAAGCCTGCACGCAACAACAAAGACCCAGCGCAACCACAAGTAAATAAATTGATTAATTTAAAAAAAAAAAAAAAAAAGACAACGCCCCTGCTAAGACCTTAGAGGACTTGGTGCTTCCCTCACAGATCACAGCACTCTCTGCTCACCCACTGCCACAGCTTCTGGGGGTCTCCCTTCAAGCTCTCCACGAGGGTCACAGCCTCCTCCCCGCTGCCTGGACACTGCTTCCGCACCCACGTCTGGATCTCCCCAGGCAGAATGCTCAGGAACTGCTCCAGCATCAGCATCTCCAGGATCTGCTCCTTGGTGTGGACCTCTGGCTGCAGCCACTGGAAACAGAGCTTCCGAAGCTGTTGGAGGGTTTCATGGGGCCCGGACATCACCTGGTAAGGAAATTGCCTGAAGAGCTGGCGTGCGTTCTCGGGACTGGAGGGCTCCCCTCGGGGGGTAGCATCTGGGCCAGGGAACAGGAGCTCCTCGGCCTTGGCCGGTGGTGGCAGCAGGACAGGAGCCTGCCCCAACTCCACGGGCATTGTCTGGCGTGGCGAGTCCTTTTAGGGGACGTGCTTCTGGGACGGAGCTGTCCCCAGGAGAGCCAGGTCTTCTCAGAGCCTATCACAGGGACCCTGGAGGGGCAGCGAGAGTGACATTACACGGGCTAGGGGGATGCACTTTCACAAGAACAGAATCACCTGCCCGCCTGAGAAGCCTTGGAGGGAGGGAGGGAGTCGTGGGTCTTCTGAAATCAATGGATGCACTATTTTACTTTGAAATACGGTAAACTTGAAGCTGCAAAGCAAACTACTAGAACCATAGCTAGACTGTCACCACAACCCTGATCATTTTTACAGTGTTCTCTCTTGGTCTTCAAATGGCCAGACCAAGTAGAAGAATGAAATGCACCACGTGAAGCATGTTCACTAGGTTTCCAGGTAAACAGCTCTTCTCCACAGCACTTCGATATCTGCACCCATAGGTCTGCAGACTAAAACAGAGAGCTGAACAGAGATGTTGATGCCCTAGGAGTAAAGACTAAGGTTGAAATGACTGCGTGTGTGCATGCATGCTGAGTTGTGTCTGACTCTTTGCAACCCCATGGACTGTAGCCAACAAGGGTCCTCTGTCCATTAATTTTTCAGGCAAGAATACTGGAGCGGGTTGCCATTTCCTTCTTCAGAGGATCTTCCTGACCCAAGGATCAAACCCATGTCTCCTGCATTGGCAGGTAGATTCTTTACCACTGCGCCACCTGGAAGCCCAAGGTTGAAATGACTAGATGCTTCCAAAATAAATATGAAGTTGAAGAGAACTTTTTCCTCAAAAGGTGCAATGAAAGTTCTAAGTGACCTCTTTTGAGTGCCATGTTGATAACTGGGAATTTATGAAAAATCTGTCATACTAAAATTTTCAACCCTAAACAGAAAAAAGTCTTAGAATAAATACTGATTACCACAAAAACATTCCTACAGACATGAAGCAAGTTTTATGGTGAGTGGTATCAAAATTCAGAAGGCAGGAACTAAGATGAGGAAAAGAGAATTAGGAAATAACAAAGTTAAGATATTTTAAAAGGAGCATGCAATATTTCTAGCTAGCTTTCTTGCATGCAATTCTAATATTGGATTATTGGGTCTATCTTAAAATATTATAAAGGAGCTGGAGGTCATCATTTCTCCACAACATGAACCACAACAACCAAAAAACCACCCAGTCACTTGGGTGCCAGGGTTAATCAGAGATCAGTACAACACTCTAGCTTTTGATGGCTGCTTTGTCCTTGAGGGGGCTTCCCTGATAGCTCAGTTGGTAAAGAATCTGCCTGCATTGCAGAAGACTCCTGGGTAGGAAGATCCCCTGGAGAAGGGATAGGTTACCCACTCCAGTATTCCTGGGCTTCCCTTGTAGCTCAGCTGGTAAAGAATCTGCCTGCAGTGTAGGAGACCTGGGTTTGATCCCTAGGTTGGGAAGATCCCCTGGAAAAGGGAAAGGTTACCCACTACAGTATTCTGATCTAGAGAATTCCATGGACGGTATAGTCTATGGGGTCACAAAGAGTTGGACATGACTGACCGACCAACTTTCAATTTTTTCACTTTTGTCCTTGAGGTGTAAGAGCAATGTCTTTATCCCCATGACTTCACCCAAACAGTTCACTCTATATCACAACATCATTTAAAAATAAAACAAGCAGGAGATTGCTTCAAGATGGTGGAGTAGAAGGCCACGTGCTCACCTCCTCATGTGAGAGTGCCAAAATCATAGCTAAATGTTGAACAATCATTGACAAGAGGACACTGGAAAAAAAGGTACCCCATGTCCAAAGACAAAGGAGAAGCCACAACGAGAGGGCAGAGGGACGCAATCAAGAAAAAAATCAAATCTCATACTTGCTGGATGGGCAACCCAAAAACTGGAAAACAATTATACCATAGAGGTTCTCCCACTGTTGGGAAGGTTCTGAACCCCAAGTCAGGCTTCGCAATCTGGGAATTTGGCAAAGGGACTAGGAATCCCCAGGGAATCTGATGTTGGAGACCAGCAGGATTCGATTGCAGGACTTCCACAGGACTGGGGGAAATGAAGACTCCACTCTTGGATGGCACAAAATCTTATATGTACCAAGACCCAGGGGAAAAGAACACTGACCCCACAGGAGCCCGAACCGGATCTGCCTGCTAGTGTTGGAGGGTCCCCTGCAGAGGTTCAGGTCAGCAGGGGCTCGCCACAGGGACGGGGACACTGGCAGCAGCAGTCCTGGGAAGGGCACCTCGGCATGAGCCCTCTTGGTGTTTGCCAATAGCCCTACCATCAGTTCAGTTCAGTTGCTCAGTCATGCCTGACTCTTTGCAACCCCATGGACTGCAGCACACACCAGGCTTCCCTGTCCATCACCAACTCCCAGAGCTTACTCAAACTCATGACCACTGAGTCAGTGATGCCATCCAACCATCTCATCCTTTGTCATCCCCTTCTCCTCCTGCCTTCAATCTTTCCTAGCATCAGGGTCTTTTCAAATGAGTCAGTTCTTCGCATCATGCGGCCAAAGTATTGGAGTTTCAGTTTCAACATCAGTCCTTCCAATGAATATTCAGGACTGATTTCCTTTAGGATGGACTGGCTGGATCTCCTTGCTGTCCAAGGAACTCTCAAGAGTTTTCTCCAGCACCACAGTTCAAAAGCATCAATACTTCGGTGCTCAGCTTTCTTTCTAGTCCAACTCTCACATCCATACATGACTACTGGAAAAACCATAGCTTTCACTAGATGGACCTTTGTTGGCAAAGTTATGTCTCTGCTTTTTAATATGCTGTCTAGGCTGGTCTACCATAGAGCCTATAGATTCCAGGGCTGGGTCACCTCAGGCCAAACAACTAACAGGGAGGGAGTATAGTTCCACCCATTAGCAGATAACTGGATTATAGTTTTACTGAGCAAGACCCTGTCAGAGCAAGACCCAGTTTTTCCCCAGTTCCTCCCATCTAGAAGCTTACACAAGCCTCTTAGCCTCATCTACCAGAGGGCAGAGAGCAGAAGCAAGAACTAGGACATTCCTGCAGCCTCCAGAACAAAAAACACAATCACAGAAAGTTAATCAAAATGAAAAGGCAGAGGATTATGTCACAGATGAAGAAACAAGATAAAAACCCCAGAAAAACAACTAAATGAAGTGGAGATAGCAACTTAGCAGAAAAAGAATTCAGAATAATGATAGTGAAGATGATCCAGGATCTCAAAACAAACAAACAAAAAGAATGGGGGCACAGATTAAGATGACATAAAAAGGTTTAACAAAGATTCAGAAGAACTAAACCAGAAAAAGAAAGCAAAATTTTTTTGAGGGGATAAAATAGAAAGGTAAGAAGATTATGTTTCTTGTGTGGACCCCACTAACTGTCCTTTGTGCTTACAAAGAGACCCATGTATTGGGCTGGTCAAAGAGTTCATTTGGGTTTTTCCACAACATCTTACAGAAAAACCTGAACAAACTTTTTGGCCTACCTGATATTTCATTCATATATTCATTCAGCACCCAGAGGGCTACAGCAACATGTGCTCAATAATTCAGGAATTCTATTTCTTTTCATGGCAGCCTACCCACTGTAAACAACAACAATACTGGAGAAAGGCTAAGAGGCCACTGTTTTCAGGCACTGGACTACAGGTAGGCAAGAAAGGAATCCCTGAGAGAAGAAAAGCTCATGAGGAGGGTCCCATGGTCATCATAGCTGTCTGCAAAGGAATGATTTCCCAAGCCCAGTGCAGGAAGCTGGAGCTCACGCAGAGACCAGGGGCTACTGAAGTGGCTAGAATCGTAAAGAGCAGGACAGTGGGGAGGAGGAAGCTGTGGCAATGGAGGCAGACAGTTGTGGAGGGGAGGGGGGGTTCCTTGTGATGAATCTTGGCCAAGGGTTGGACTGCACTCAGCATGGTGGAACTATCCAAGGTTCAACAGGGAGCAGTTGTTACCATGTTAAAAGAGCAAATGAGGGATACAGAAGGCCAACCAATGATGAGAGACATTTACATTTCTGACCCCAAAAGTAGAGAAACATTCAACGCATCCTGAGCTATCTGAAAGGTCATGTTAGGAGTAAGGACCATGCTCTAGAGTAAGACCTACCTACTATAAACATGCCCCCCAAAACCTAAAAACACGCTTCAACAATATCCACCAAGGAGGCCCAGTCTGTTGGTCTATTCTGATCCAGTTAGAAGAATGTGAGGGAATTCCTTGTCAGTCCAGTGGTTAGGACTCCATGCTTTCACTGCCAACAGCACAGGTTCAATTCCTGATCAGAGAACCAAGATCCCACAAGCCATGCAGAACAGCCAAAGAAGGAAAGAATTTGAGAAACACCTTGGGTTTTCCAAGTTCAGTTCACTACCCTAAAACCAAGCTGGTTATTGTTCAGTCACTAAGTCATGTCCGACTCTTTGCGATCCCACAGACTATAGCATGCCAGGCTTCCCTGTCCTTCACTATCTCCCGGAATTTTCTCAAATTCATGTCCATTGAGTTGGTGATGTTATCTAGCCATCTCATCCTCTGCTGCCCCCTTCTCCTTTTGCCTTTAATCTTTCCCAGCATCCGAGTCTTTTCCAATAAGACAGCTCTTCACATCAGTGGCCAAAGTATTGGAGTTTCAGCATTCATCCTTCCAATGAATATTTAGGGTTGATTTTCTTTAGGACTGACTGGTTTGATCTCCTTGGAAAGGTATGACAAACCTAGACAGAGTATTCAAAAGTAAAGACATCACTTTGCCAACAAAGGTCTATATAGTCAAAACTATGGTTTTTCCAGTAGTCATGTATGGATGTGAGATTTGGACCATAAGGAAAGTTGAGCACTGAAGAATTGATGCTTTTGTATTGTGGTGCTGGAGAAGACTCTTAAGAGTCCCTTGGATTGCAAGGAGATAAAAACCAAACTAACACAACCCAAAGGTGATCAGTCAGTAATTGAACTGCCTGCTAGAAGAAAAATCAACACTCTTCAGAAGAAGATAACAGAATCCTTAGTGTCTACAATGTGCCATCCACAATATCCATGATGCGATCCAAAATCAAGGGGAACGAAGTCAAGAGAATCAAGGCCCTGATGGCCTCAGGACTTAAAAACAATACAATTTTAATGACAGAAGAGATAGTGACTTTCCATAGAGAACTAGAAATCATAAAGAGAAACAAATGCAAATTCTAGGAAATGAACTGTCAACCCAGAATTCCACATCCAACAAAAATATCTTTCAAAGAAAAAATTAAAATAAAGACATATTTCAGATTTTAAAAAAGCCATGAGAATTTTCCCGCAATGATGTGTACTGCAAGAAATGCTAAAGGACATTCTTCCAATTGAAGGAAAACTCACATCTACAGAGAGGAATGAAGCGAAGTCACTCAGTCGTGTCTGACTCTTTGCGACCCCATAGACTGTAGCCTACCAGGCTCCTCTGTCCATGGGGTTTTCCAGGCAATAGTACTGGAGTGGATTGCCATTTCCTTCTCCAGGGAATCTTCCCAACCCAGGTCTCGAACCCGGGTCTCCCGCATTGTAGACAGACGCTTTACCATCTGAACCACAGAGAGGAATGAAAATCTCCAAAAATGGTAAGCACATGGTGAATAAATGTAAGATACTATGCTTCTATTTCTTCTAACTTCCTTAAAAAAAGCAACTGACTGTTAAGGCAAAAATAGTACTAGTATAAGCAGAACATAAGTAGAAGTGAAATATATAGATACAGCACAAAGAAGGGGGTAAATGGAATTAATCTGTTATTAGGTTATTACATTTATGAGGTGCTAATGCAGAAACAGAAAATTGAAAGGAAGAAGTAATGTCAGGTGAGGTGACAGATGGGAAACATAGGTGTTAAGTGAGGGATAGGAAATGAGAAATGTGAGTTATGAAGTGGAACAGTATTAAAGCACACTCTGATAAGTTAACCTTGGATAATTTAAGGATGCATAATGCTAGCTGTAAAAGTATTATACAAAGAGGTATAGCTAAAAAACCAAGAGGCAAACAATGAAAAGCAGTCAATAATATACAGGAAAGAATCAAGAGAGGAATAAAAAGCAGAAAGATCAAGTGGAAAAAAAGACAGTATGACAGACTAACACCCAACCAATCAATAATTACATTAAATGTAAATGGACTAAACACTAGAATTATAAGGTACAGATTGTCAGATTTAAAAAAAGCAAGACCCAACTATATGCAATCTACAAGAGACATTTTATAAATAAAGACACAGATAGTTTGGAAATAAAATGGAGGAGAAAAGACATTCCACGCAAACAGCAAGCACGTGAAAGCTGGTATAGTTACATTAGTATCTAACCAAGAAACTTCATGACAAAGAGAAAAGGAGGGACATTTTATTATGATAATTGGGTTGAATCACCTAGAACACAAAGCACCCTAAAAGTGTAGGCACCTAATATCAGGTCTAAAGGGAAAACTCAATCATCACTGGAGATTTTAACACTGTTCTCTCAGTAATTGATAGAAAAATAGACACCCCCCCCAAATATATATATATATATATATGAGTAAGGAAATAGATATCTACTACTGTGGGCAAGAATCCCTTAGAACAAATGGAGTAGCCATCATAGTCAACAACAGTTAGAAATGCAGTACTTGGATGCAATCTCAAAAACAACAGAACAATCTCTGTTAGTTTCCAAGGCAAACCATTCAGTATCATAGTAATCCAAGTCTATGCCCCAACCAGTAATGCTGAAGAAGCTGAAGATGAATGGTTCCACGAAGACCTACAAGACCTTCTAGAATTAACACCCAAAAAAGATGTCCTTTTCATTATAGGGGACTTGAATGCAAAAGTAGGAAGGCAAGAGATACCTGGAGTAACAGGCAAATATGGCTTTGGAGTACTGTATGAAGCAGGGAAAAGGCTAATAGAGTTTTGCCAAGAGAACGCACTGGTCATAGCAAATACCCTCTTCAAAGAACACAAGAGAAGACTGTACACATGGACATCACCAGATGGTCAATACCAAAATCAGATTGATTATATTCTTTGCAGCCAAAGATGGAGAAGCTCTACACAGCCAGTAAAATCAAGACCAGGAGCTGACTGTGGCTCAGATCATGAACTCCTTATTGCCAAATTCAGACTGAAATTGAAGAAAGAAGGGAAAACCTAGACCATTCAGTTCAGTTCAGTTCAGTCGCTCAGTCGTGTCCGACTCTTTGTGACCCCATGAATCGCAGCACGCCAGGCCTCCCTGTTCATCACCATCTCCCGGAGTTCACTCAGACTCACGTCCATCGAGTCCGTGATGCCATCCAGCCATCTCATCCTCGGTCGTATGACCTAAATCAAATTCCTTACAATTAAACAGTGGAAGTGACAAATAGATTCAAGGGATTAGATCTGACAGACAGTGCCTGAAGAACTATGGATGCAGGTTTGTGACATTATACAAGAGGCAGGGATCAAGACCATCCCCAAGAAAAAGAAATGCAAAAGGGCAAAATGGTTGTCTGAGGAGGCCTTACAAATAGCTGTGAAAAGAAGAGAAGCAAAAGGCAAAAGAGAAAAGGAAAGATATATCTATTTGAATGTAGAGATCCAAAGAATAGCACAGAAAGATAAGAAAGCCTTCCTCAGTGATCAGTGCAAAGAAATAGAGGAAAACAACAGAATGGGAAAGACTAGACATCTCTTCAAGAAAATTAGAGATATCAAGGAACATTTCATGCAAAGATGGGCTCGATAAAGGAAAGAAATGGTATGGACCTAACAGAAGCAGAAGATATTAAGAAGAGGTGGCAAGAATACACAGAAGAACTATACAAAAAAGATCTTCACGACCAAGATAATCACCATGGTGTGATCACTCACCTAGAGCCAGACATCCTGAAATGCGAAGTCAAGTGGGCCTTAGGAAGCATCATGATGAACAAAGATAGTGGAGGTGATGGAATTCCAGTTGAGCTATTTCAAATCCTGAAAGATGATGCTTTGAAAGGCTGCACTCAATATGCCAGCAAGTTTGGAAAACTCAAGTGATGGCCACAGGACTAGAAAAGGACAGTTTTCATTCCAATCCAAAAGAAAGGGAATGCCAAAGAATGTTCAAACTACTGCACAATTGCACTCATCTCAAACGCTAGCAAAGTAATGCTCAAAATTCTCCAAGCCAGGCTTCAACAATACATAAACCATGAACTTCTAGATGTTCAAGCTGGATTTAGAAAAGGCAGAGGAACCAGAGATCCAATTGCCAACATCTGTTGGATCATCAAAAAAGCAAGAGAGTTTCAGAAAAACACTTACTTTTGCTTTATTTACTATGCCAAAGCCTTTGACTCTGTGGATGACAACAAACTGTGGAAAATTCTAGAAGAGATGGGAATACCAGACCACCTGACCTGCCTCTTGAGCAATCTGTATGCAGGTCAGGAAGCAACAGTTAGAACTGGACATGGAACAACAGACTGGTTCCAAATAGGAAAAGGAGTACATCAAGGCTGTATATTGTCACCCTGCTTATTTAACTTCTATGCAGAGTACATCATGAGAAATGCTGGACTGGAAGAAACACAAACTGGAATCAAGATTGGCGGGAGAAATATCAATAACCTCAGATATGCAGATGACACCACCCTTATGGCAGAAAGTGAAGAGGAACTCAAAAGCCTCTTGAAAGTGAAAGTGGAGAGTGAAAAAGTTGACTTAAAGCTCAACATTTGGAAAACGAAGATCATGGCATCTGGTCTCATCACTTCATGGCAAATAGATGGGGAAACAATGGAAACAGTGACAGACTTTATTTTGGGGGGCTCCAAATTTACTGTAGATAGTGACTGCAGGCATGAAATTAAAAGACACTTGCTCCTTGGAAGAACAGTTATGACCAACCTGGACAGCATATTAAAAAGCAGAGACATAACTTTGCCAACAAAGGTCCATCTAGTGAAAGCTATGGCTTTTCCAGTAGTCATCTATGGATGTGAGAGTGAGACTAGAAAGAAAGCTAAGCACCAAAGAATTTGATGCTTCTGAACTGTGGTGTTGGAGAAGACTCTTGAGATTCCCTTGGACTGCAAGGAGATCCAACAAGTCCATCCTAAAGGAAATCAGTTCTGAATATTCATTGGAAGGACTGATGTTGAAGTTGAAACTCCAATACTTTGGCCAGCTGATGCAAAGAACTGACTCATTGGAAAAGACCCTGATGCTGGGAAAGATTGAAGGCAGGAGGAGAAGGGGCAACAGAGGATGAGATGGTTGGATGGATGGTATCACCGATTCAATGGACATGAGTTTGAGTAAGGGAGGCCTGGTGTGCTGCAGTCCATGGGGTCACAAAGATTTGGATGCGACTGAGCGACTGAACTGAACTGAAGGAAATAGAAAATCTAAACAACATTGTGACCCAAGTTGATAAAACCATCATTTAAAACAACAACTGCAGAGTACACATTCATTTCAAATGCATAGGAAGCACTCATGAAAACAGAATATAATCATGTTTCAAAACACTAAAATCTTAAAGTATAGATTCTCTGATCACAGAGTAATTGAACTCTGAAAATTACAAAAGTAAAAGAAAACAATAAGATACCTAGAATATCCTAATATATGGAAATATTAAATAACCTACTGTCAAGGAAAAAAACCAGATAGGAAATTAAAACATTTTCTTCATATTGACCGATAATGAAAACACAACGTATTAAAATTTGTAGGAAATGGTTAAAGGCTGCTTAGAGGGAATTACACAGCTTTAAGTAAATATGTTAGGTTGGGAATTAAGTGAATTGCAAAAGGCTTAATCTGCAGGGCTTAATGCAAAGCCAGAGGAGAGATACTTTTACAGAAAGGATTAGAGTTAACTTTTCCAGGAATGTCTTTTATAAACAAATTATTACTAGTGGAAGTACTTTGTCTCATAATTAAACAACTGCTGAGTGAATTTTACAACTTAATTCAGATGCTGAGAAAAATTAACTCTTGAAAATAAACACGTTAAAACCTTTAAATATATATGCATCCTTCACTATCTAGATATGGCTCCTGAATTTCAAATAACAAGTAGCAAGATTTTAGATAGCAAGAGACTGATCTGTGGACGTATTCGTATTTACTTAGTTCCTGAATTAAAATAGCAGTTTAGATAACACCTAGGGAAAGCGACTTTCAGGGAAAACTGTCTCATAAATTATTTAACTCTGATTTCAGCTGTTATACTTTCACATAATGGTAGGGAAAATGCCTCAAGTGTTCATAATTAAATTACTTTATGGGCTTCCCTGATGTTTCACATGGTAAAGAATCTGCCTGCAATGTGGGAGACATGGGTTCGATTCCTAGGTTGGGAAGATTCCCTGGAGGAGGGCATGGCAACCCACTTCAGTATTCTTGCCTGGAGAATCCCCATGGACAGAGGAGCCTGGCCAGTTACAGTCCATGGGGTCACAAAGAGTTAGATACGACTGAGCAAGTTAAGCACAGCACACACATAAATGGCTCATAGGTTGGTACTGCAAATACTTCATGAGACTCCTGTTAGTTTTGAAAAAAAAAGTAAAGTTCTCCC
The DNA here is from genome assembly GCA_006410635.1 of Cephalophus harveyi. Lineage (NCBI taxonomy): Eukaryota > Metazoa > Chordata > Mammalia > Artiodactyla > Bovidae > Cephalophus > Cephalophus harveyi. The sequence goes on along the minus strand of SJYT01072944.1, from coordinate 2,864 downwards.
AAATGTATAGTTGTTATACTTATTAAAGCTATAACAAATCAGAATGCACTTTTAAATGAACATCTAGGTACGGATACTTATCCATTCACATATGAGCAGCCATTCGCAGAGCACAAAGATGGTCTCCTTAAACTTCAGTCAATCTTCTGAGTCATCTTTTTGAGTAGGGCTGGCTTTTGGACTCTGTCCTTGGCCCTTCTAGTCTAGTTTAGCAAGAATCTTTCTGACTCCAGTTTAGGGAAAATCCCCTACTTTTGAAATTTGATCAAATTCAACATCCCTTGACAGCTGACCAAATTCCCTTTGGCCCTGACCTGCCTTCAGCAAAGCCAGTCAAGTTAGTTTAGCCACAATGACCCCCTTAAGGCAGGCGTTTCCTCTTTGTAATTTTCCATCCACTGACCCCACCCTACCCCTTGGCTATAAATCTCGACTTGTCCTTGTTGTATTCAATCTGTCCCTCCCACACCTCAAAACCCCGAGGGAGTCCCCCTGAATACCATCCACCTTATTGTTTTTAAGGAGTGTCTGAGTAACTTTTTTCTCTATCAAGTTCCACGTTAGGCAGGGTTCAAGCAGATCCTCAGAAATGGGCTTCCCTGGAGGCTCAGCAGTAAAGAACATACATGTCTACCAATAACGGGCAACGCAGGTTCCATCACTGGGTGGGGGGAGATCCCCTGGAGAAGGAAATGGCAATACACCCCAAGTATTTTTGCCTAGAAAATTCCATGGACAGGGACGACTTGGCAGGCTCATGGGGTCACGAAGCGTCGGACACGACTTAGCGATTAATCACAACCCTCACAAATACCCAGAAAGGCGAGTATTACAGTGTACAGGTCTGAAATCTCTGAGGCTCACCGAGGCGGCCAAATTCAAACCCAGGAAGCTCTAACCGCCTCTGCCTCTGGGAGGAGAGCGGCAAACCTTTGGCAACTTGAGGCGGGGGGCGGGGAGCGGGCGGGCTTAGGAGCTGTCACGAACAGCTGGAGGGGAGGAGGAGCTACAGGCACTGAGACCGGAGAGAGGATCCGGCCCTGCCAGGCGCCGGGCAGCGCTGCCCACTGAGCCCTCCACCCTCTGCCCGAGACGCCGACCGCACCCAGGAGCCAGGCTGCGGGCAGCAGCCCATACGGGTTCCCTCTTCCCGAGGCTCACTTCCAGCCTTCTTGGGGAGGCAGGAGAGAGGGGCCCCTTTCTCGTCCCAGGCCAGAAACGTGGCCGGAGAGTCCGGCGGGGCCCACAGGCTCGGGAGCGCTAGCCCGGTCGGGGTACCGTGCCTCCACCTCACAGCCCCGCTGCCCCTCCCCCCGCACTCGCGGCGTCCCCGCGCGCGTCCAACGGCCGGACGCCGCTCCCGGAAGCCCGGCCGAGTCCGGCGCGCACGCGGGCGGCACCATGCCCGGCCCCGTGCTGCGGCGTCCAGGCCACTCCAGCCCGCGTGCGCTCACCTCGGCCCGCGGCGCCGGCTTCGGTCACTCGCGGCGTCCCCGCGCGCGTCCAACGGCCGGACGCCGCTCCCGGAAGCCCGGCCGAGTCCGGCGCGCACGCGGGCGGCACCATGCCCGGCCCCGTGCTGCGGCGTCCAGGCCACTCCAGCCCGCGTGCGCTCACCTCGGCCCGCGGCGCCGGCTTCGGGCGCACTTCCGGGAAACGGGCGGCTGTGCGCGACTCTGGGTCCGACGGGGCGGGGCGGGGGCGGGGCTGATGCCCAGGCTCTGATTGGCTGTCCATATAGCCCCGCCCCGCTCGCGCCTCTGAGGCCGCTGTGCGTCACGCAGCGGGCGGGTCTCTCATTCATTTGAGTTGCGTGCGGTCGCTCAGTCCTCACCTGGACCTTTAGTGAACCCCAGGTCTGGATCCAGCACTGGGCCAAGCAGTGCGAGGGATGCAGAGGTCGTTCTCGTGTCTTTACCAAACCTTTCGACCCCTAACCCTGGCTCTTAACCGCAGTCTCTCCTCCTTGTGGTCCTCACGGCACTTAGAACTCCCAGGGGCGTTTGATTTGCCCTGACCATTCTCTGTCAGGCTTCTCCAGCTCTCACTGACTCTGCGTTTCCTCGGCTCTCTTCTTCCACTGTTCCCCTCTCAGTGTTGCAGTTCTCTTCCCATCTCGTCTTGTCTGTCTGCCCCCCCTTCCCCACCCCACCCCCATTCTCACTCCTTCAAGATGATGTCTTCCTTGCCTCCTCCCTCCCCTTTTTCCCTTTCCACTTGACAATAATCTCCAAGTCCTAGGATTTTACCGCCTTGTTCATCTCTCCGACACCTGTCCTCTCTCCATCCTCTACCCCTACCTCCTTCCAAGTCATTTCTAACTAGGATAACAACTGTCCATTTCCAGGTCATCCTGCACTCCACCACTCAGTCATCCTGTGTGTTTTTCTAGGTCCCAGGGCCCGAGCGAAATCCACTGTGTGAAAACTATTTCAGCTTAACCCAGGTGGGAGTTTTTGAAGTTGACTTGTATAACAATGCTGTTTTTTGACTTCATGGGCAGAGCATGGTAGCAATTTGTCAGAGACATGTAGAGTGACACTTGCTTAGGGTGTTATTCCCAACGCCAAGGTGCTTTGCTTCTAAGAAAGTCAAGAGGTGAGCTGATTTGGAAAGGGAGGATGATGGATTTCTATCTTCAACATGTTAGTTTTTAGCTGATCAACATCCAAGGAACATAACAGTAATTTGGAAGCTTTAGTTGAGTCACAGTTCAGTTCAGTTCAGTCGCTCAGTCGTGTCCGACTCTTTGCGACCCCATGAATCACAGCACGCCAGACCTCCCTGTCCATGACCATCTCTCGGAGTTCACTCAGATTCACGTCCATCGAGTCCGTGATGCCATCCAGCCATCTCATCCTCGG
>SJYT01072933.1:152107-180730 GCA_006410635.1 Cephalophus harveyi | reverse complement strand
TGAAGAGTTGACTCATTGGAAAAGACTCTGATGCTGGGAGGGATTGGGGGCAGGAGGAGAAGGAGATGACAGAGGATGAGATGGCTGGATGGCATCACCGACTCGATGGATGTGAGTCTGAGTGAACTCTGGGAGTTAGTAATGGACAGGGAGGCCTGGTGTGCTGCAATTATTGGGTCGCAAAGAATCAGACACGACTGACAAACTGAACTGAACTGAACTGAACTATGAAAAGAGAAAAATGTTGTTACTCTCAATGCATTGTCTCACGAATAAATAGAAATTATACAAGTTGAAGTAAAAGTGGTAAGAATGTGGCAAAAATTGTTTGAATTCTTCTTTAATTTTGACTTTTAGGCATTCCTTTCTGCCCATTCCCACAAAACTAAATATATCCTTGCTTTCCAGCTGGCCCGTAACCATCTTGTAGAGGTACTGACTTGGAATATAAATGATACTTCACATCAAAGCCATCCATTAGTATATTTTAACTATAGTGTATCCAATAAATGTTTACAGATCAGTGTTAGAGACCTATGACTGGTAAATTAAATAAGTTCATTGGGGGAACATTCACATTTGCTAGGACAAAATGCCTTAAATCTCAAGCTATTAATCATGCCTTTTTAATCCTCAAAACAGTCTATATGGGTAAGAATTTTTGATGAGAGAAATATTCCCTGGGTATCTCACATCTACTTAATCTTGTCAGCAGAGACATTGACATTTTTCTCCTAGCTGTCTTTTCAACAATGCTTATAGAGTCAACAACTCTGGGAGATTGTGATAATACCTATTTTCAGAGTAGAGGGTGACGATCTTTGCTTTCTAATATGAGAAATATAATATTTCCCTCTAGGGGAAGTTTAGGTAATTTTGCCTAAAGCAAATTATAAAAGATTTGAGCTCTCTTACTTCTGGATTCCCTGAGTTGTGAAGAAAAGTCCCTGCATTTGAGGTTTCTATCTGTCAGCCTCCTGGAACTTAGAAGCAGAAGATATCAATGTAAATGTGAAGTCCATGATGCATGGTGTGCTATGAGTAATGAAGCCTCTTTGTTTCTGACCCACAAGTATCATGTTTTCTGCCAACATCCATGAAAATGTGGAAAGCTAATTTGGTTCTCCAGCAACCAGGGTAAGTTATAAACCATTTATAATCTTTGACAGAATTATTTAATTATTTAACTTTGAAATTGCACAAAGTAAGAAACTCTGAGATAAAGCATTACAAAAGTTTATAAAACAAAATAACAAGTAATTTAGGCCACAAAAGGAAGCTAAGTGATTTATCAAATACAATGACTGGGATGCCATACTAAGACAACTGGTCTGATTGAGGAACTAAACCCAAAGAAGCTCAGCATACCAAAAATAAAAAGAGTAATTTCAACTAGAATTTTACATGAGTGTATTTATTACCTTCAGGGCCTTGGCTGAATGCCACCATATTTTCTGACAAGCTTTATTTTTTATTTTTTTTAGACAGTGTCTCATTAATCCCTGATGGTAGGAAAAAAGATTATAGTCCCATTGATTGAGAAAATTAGCTCAGGTCTGTAGATTGCTTTAAGTCCCATCAACCCAAAATTGCCATTCAAATAGATGAGGGTTAGTATGTAATTTTTTTTTTTTTTGCTTGTTTTTAGTAGACTGAAGAGAATTAATAAAAACAAAACATATTACCCCCATCAGTTCAGTTCAGTTCAGTAACTCAGTCGTGCCTGACTCTTTGCAACCCTATGAATAAGAGCATGCCAGGCCTCCCTGTCCATCACCAATTCCTGGGGTTTACCCAAACCCATGCCCATCAAGTCGGTGATGCCATCCCACCATCTCTTCCTCTGTCATCCCCTTCTCCTCCTGCCTTCAATCTTTCCCAGCATTAGGGACTTTTCAAATGAGTCAACACTTTGCATCAGGTGGCCAAGTATTGGAGTTTCAGCTTCAACATCAGTCCTTCCAATGAACACCCAGGACTGATCTCCTTTAGGATAGACTGGTTGGATCTCCTTGAAGCCCAAGGGACTCTCAAGAGTCTTCTCCAACAACACAGTTCAAAATCATCAGTTCTTCGGTGCTCAGTTTTCTTCACAGTTCAACTCTCACATCCATACATGACCATTGCAAAAACCATAGCCTTGACTAAACGGACCTTTGCTGGCAAAGTAACATCTCTGGTTTTTAATATGCAGCCTAGGTTGGCCATAACTTTCCTTCCAAGGAGTAAACATCTTTTAATTTCATTGCTTCAATCACCATCTGCAGTGATTTTGGAGCCCCCCAAAGTAAAGTCACCTACTGTTTCCCCATCTATTTACCATGAAGTGATGGGACCGGATGCCATGATCTTCATTTTCTGAATGTTGAGCTTTAAGCCAACTTTTTCACTCTCCTCTTTCACTTTCATCAAGAGCCTTTTTAGTTCCTCTTCACTTTCTGCCATAAGGGTGGTGTCATCTGCATATCTGAGGTAATTGATATATGTGCCGGCAATTTTGATTCAAGCTTGTGCTTTCTCCAGCCCAGCATTTCTCATGATGTGCTCTGTATATAAGTTAAATAAGCAGGGTGACAATATACAGCCTTGACGTACTCCTTTTCCTATTTGGATCCAATCTGTGGTTCCAGGTCCAGTTCTAACTGTTGCTTCCAGACCTGCATAAAGGTTTCTCTAGAGGCAAGTCAGGTGGTCTGGTATTTCCATCTCTTCCAGAATTTTCCACAGTTTATTGTGATCTACACAGTCAAAGGCTTTGGCATAGTCAATAAAGTAGAAATTTATGTTCTTCTGGAAGTCTCTTGCTTTTTCAATGATTCAGCGGATGTTGGCAATTTGATCTCTGTTTCCTCTGCCTTTTCTAAAACCAGCTTGAACATCTGGAAGTTCACAGTTCATGTATTACCCCCATAGCCCCTCTTAAATATTTGTTAGCAATTGGATCAATTTTATGAATGAGAAAGCAAAAGGGAACATGCACATTGAAATGTTAAGTTAAAAAAAATAATTCAATGGTTCAAGTGATAAGAATTCTGGAAAGGTAAATTATATTTCAAACTAGAAGACTTATGAGCTACCTGATGATTCAGATGGTAAAGAATCTGGTACACTTGATTTTTCATTGCAATGCACAGATTTCTCTCTAGTTGGAACACTAGGGTTCAAGAGCACATGGCCTTAGTTGCCTTGTGGCTTGTGAGATCTTAGTTCTCAGACTAGAGATATAAACCACATTTCCTGCTTTGGAAAGTGAATTCTTAACCACTGGAGCACCAGAGAATTCCCAGTTACTTGCGATTCTGTTCATTTTGCCCAAGCTTGTTATTTTTCTTCAGAGTATTGTTTCTATACTTCTATTAACCTTATCCAATAAACTTTTGATTTTAAATATTTATATTTTGCTTCTAGAATTTCTATTTGAGTTTTCTTTATAGTTTCCATTTCTATAAATTCTTAATCTTAGTATTTGGTAAAATCATGTTTAAGTTCTTGATAATGTATACAGTAGCTGTGCTATTCTACATTAATTCCAGCATCCTGTTATCTCAGTGTCAGTTGCTATGAATTGCTTATTTTCTTGCTTCATTATCTGTCTATGTGCATGCTAAGTCACTTCAGTTGTGCCTGACTCTGTGACCCTATGTACCATAGCCTGCCACATTCCTCTGTCCATGGGATTTTCTAGACAAGAATGCTGGAGTCAGTTGCCATACTCTCCTCCAAGGGATCTTCCCAATTTAAGGACTGAACCCAAGTCTCTTACAATTCCTGCATTGGCAGGTGGGGACTTTACCACTAACACTACCTGGGAAGCCCCCTTATAATAAATATTAATTCATACAGGATATTGTATTTTACACTTTTTTATAATAATCACATATGTTAAGAGGAAAAATCTTTTACATTGCATTTCTGTGTATAAGTATGGAAGTCCTAGAATCTAAAAAACTGGGTTTTTAAGGAAATGCCTTTGGTATTTAACTACTGACAAGGCCTTTTGAAATATTAAAACACCATACCCAACCAATATGTGCAATTACATAAAATGTGGCAATGAGACCAATCTGGTGAGTTTTAACATGTGACTGTTTACCTAGGAATACTGACACCTCATCACAATGTTTCAACCTTTTTATGTAATCCAAAGAACAAAATGTATTACTAGCTCATTTCAGATGATTTTAAAACTTTTCAATGATACTCAAACACATAAAATAATATACCAGTTAGGCTAGAAGTGTTTATACATATTTGTTGGTTAAAAAAAGTTATATATATAAAAAAAGTTATATATATATATATATATATATATATATATAAAGTTATATATTGGGTTTAAAACATTCTTTAAATATTGGCTTCTTTGTTAGTGTATAAGAATGCAAGAGATTTCTGTGTATCAACTTTATATCTTGCAAATTTACCATATTCATTGAGGAGCACTAGTGCTTTTGTGGTAACATTTTCAGGATTTTCTATGTATAACATCATGTCATCTGCAAACAGGAGCAGTTTTAGTTCTTTTCCAAATTGAATTCCTTTTATTTCTTTTTCTTCTCTGACTGTCGTAGCTAGGACTTCCAGAACTATATTGAATAATAGTGATGAGAGTGGACATCTTTATTGTGTTCCTGATCTTAGAGGAAATGCTTTCACTATTTTTCACTTTTGAGAATGCTGTTTACTATGTTGTTGCTGTTAAGTCACTTCAGTCGTGTCCGACTCTGTGTGACCCCATAGACGGCAGTCCACCAGGCTCCGCCGTCCCTGGGATTCTCCAGGCAAGAACACTGGAGTGGGTTGCCATTTCCTTCTCTAATTACTATGTTGTATATGGCCTTTATTATTAAAGATCAGAAAAAAAAAATTAAGGAAACAATGCCATCTATTATCACAATGAAAGAATAAAATACCTGAAAGAAACCCATCTAAGAAGGTGAAAGACTTATGGTCAGAAATCTATAAGATACCAAAAAAAGAAATCACAGATGACACAAACAGATGGAGAAATATGCCATGTTCTCAGAAGGAAAGAATCAACATTGTGAAAATTGTTGTACTATCCAAACCAATCTACAGATTCAATTCAATAATATCAAATTACAATTGGCATTTTTCACAGAACTAGAAAAACAACCAAAAAATGTTACAATTTGTATGGATACACAAAAGACCATGAAAAGCCAAAGTGGTCATGAGATAGAAAAACGGAGATGGAGGAATCAGGTTCCCTGACTTCAGAATATAATGCAAAACAATAGTAACCATGACAGTATGGCACTGGCACAAAAACAGAAATATAGACCAATGGAACAGGATAGAAAGTCCAGAGATAGACTCATCTACCTATGGTCATCTAGTCTATGACAAAAGAGGCAAGAATATGCAATGGAGAAAAGGCAGTCTCTTCAATAAGTGGTGTTGGAAAAACTGGAAAGCCACATGTAAATGGATGAAATTAGAACGCTCCCCAACGTGATATAGAAAATAAATTACAAATGGGTTACAGACCTAAATGTAAGACCAGATAGTATAAAACATAGACTTAACACTCTCTGATATAAATCACAGCAAGATCTCTTATGGTCCATCTCTTAGTGTAATGAAAATAAAAATAAACAATTGGAATCTAATTAAACAACAGATTTTGCACAGCAAAGGAAATCATAAATGAAACAAAAAGTCCTCAGAATGAAAGAAAATATTCACAAATAAAGCAAATGACAAGGGATTAATCTAAAAAAGTGTACAAACAGCACTTGCAGCTCAATATAAAATAAATAAATAAATAAACAACCCAATTAAAAAATGGCTGAAGATCTAAATAGACATTTCTCCAAAAAAGACATACAAATGACCGACAAATACATGAAAAGATGCTCAGCATCGCTAATTATCAGAGAAATTCAAATCAAGACAACAATGAGGTATCACTCCACACAGGTCAAAATGGCTGTCATCAAAAAATCTATAAACAATAAATGATAGAGAGGGTGGGCAGGAAGGGAACCCTCCCAAATTGTTAGTGGGAATGTAAATTGGTACAGATACTATGGAGAAGAGTATGGAGATTCCTTAAAAACTCAAAACAAAATTAACATATTACCTAGAAATCCCACTCCTGGGCATATACCCAGAGAAAATCATAATTCAAAAAGATACATACACTCCAATATTCATTTGCAATAGTCAGACAAGGAAGCAATCTAAATGTCCATCAACAGAGGAGTGGATAAAGGATATGTAGTACATATATACAATGGAATATTATTCAAACATAAGAAAGAAAAAATAACACCATTTGCAGCAATATGGATCGATCTAGAAACTGTCATTCTGAGTGAAGTAAGTCAGACAAAAAAAGACAAATATCATATAATATTGCTCATATGTGGAACCTTAAAAAAGGATAAAAATGAACTTATTTACATCCACAGATGTAGAGAGGAAATTTATACTTACCAGGGGATAAGGGGAGGTAATTTGGGATGGAAATACACACACTACTCTATATAAAATAGATAACTAATAAGAAACCGCTATATAGCACAGGGGAACTGAAAGGGGAGCTCCCCAGGTCGGTAAGTGCCCAATAAGCTACTGGAGATCAGTGGAGAAATAACTCCAGAAAGAATGAAGGGATGGAGACAAAGCAAAAACAATACCCAGTGGTGGATGTGACTGGTGACAGAAGCAAGGTCCGATACTGTAAAGAGTAATACTGCATCAGTTCAGTTCAGTTCAGTTCAGTTCAGTCGCTCAGTCGTGTCCGACTCTTTGCGACCCCATGAATCGCAGCACACCAGGCCTCCCTGTTCATCACCATCTCTCAAAGTTCACTCAGACTCACGTCCATCGAGTCCGTGATGCCATCCAGCCATCTCATCCTCGGTCGTCCCCTTCTCCTCCTGCCCCCAATCCTGCCCAGCATCAGAGTCTTTTCCAATGAGTCAACTCTTCGCATGAGGTGGCCAAAGTACTGGAATCTCAGCTTTAGCATCATTCCTTCCAAAGAAATCCCAGGGTTGATCTCCTTCAGAATGGACTGGTTGGATCTCCTTGCAGTCCAAGGGACTCTCAAAAGCCTTCTCCAACACCGCAGTTCAAAAGCATCAATTCTTTAGCGCTCAGCCTTCTTCACAGTCCAACTCTCACATCCATACATGACCACAGGAAAAAACATAGCCTTGACTAGACGGACCTTAGTCGGCAAAGTAATGTCTCTGCTTTTGAAAATGCTATCTAGGTTGGACATAACTTTTCTTCCAAGGAGTAAGTGTCTTCTAATTTCATGGCTGCAGTCACCATCTGCAGTGATTTTGGAGCCCCCCAAAATAAAGTCTGACACTGTTTCCACTGTTTCCCCATCTATTTCCCATGAAGTGATGGGACCGGATGCCACGATCTTCATTTTCTGAATGTTGAGCTATAAGCCAACTTTTTCACTCTCCTCTTTCACTTTCATCAAGAGGCTTTTTAGCTCCTCTTCACTTTCTGCCATAAGGGTAGTGTCATCTGCATATCTGAGGTTATTGATATTTCTCCCAGCAATCTTGATTCCAGCTTGTGTTTCTTCCAGTCCAGCATTTCTCATGATGTACTCTGCATATAAGTTAAATAAGCAGGGTGACAATATACAGCCTTGACATACTCCTTTTCCTATTTGGAACCAGTCTGTTGTTCCATGTCTAGTTCTAACTGTTGCTTCCTGACCTGCATACAGATTTCTCAAGAGGCAGGTCAGGTGGTCTGGTATTTCCATCTCTTGAAGAATTTTCCACAGTTGATTGTGATCCAGACTGTCAAAGGCTTTGGCATAGTCAATAAAGCAGAAATAGTTGTTTTTCTAGAACTCTTGCTTTTTCCATGATCCAGCGGATGTTGGCAATTTGATCTCTGGTTCCTCTGCCTTTTCTAAAACCAGCTTGAACATCAGGGAGTTCATAGGAACCTGTAATGTCAGGTCCATGAATCAAGGCCAATTGGAAGTCATCAAAGAGGAGACAGCAAGAATGAACGTCGACATTCTAGGAATCAGTGAATTAAAATGGACTGGAATGGGTGAATTTAACTCAGATGACCATTATGTCTACTACTGTGGGCAGGAATCCCTTAGAAGAAATAGAGTAGCCATCAAGGTCAACAAGACAGTCCAAAATGCAGTACTTGGATACAATCTCAAAAACGACAGAATGATCTCTGTTCGTTTCCAAGGCAAATGATTCAATATCACGGTAATCCAAGCCTATGCCCCAACCAGTAATGCTGAAGAAGCTGAAGTTGAACAGTTCTATGAAGACCTACAAGACTGTTTTAGAACTAACACCCAAAAAGGATATTGTTTCATTATAGGGGGCTTGAATGCAAAAGTAGGAAGTCAAGAAACACCTGGAGTAACAGGCAAATTTGGTCTTGGAATACGGAATGAAGCAGGGCATAGGCTAATATAGTTTTGCCAAGAGAACGCACTGGTCATAGCAAACAACCTCTTCCAACAACACAAGAGAAGACTACACATATACATTACTAGATGGTTAACACCAAAATCAGATTGATTATATCCTTTGCAGCCAAAGATGAAGAAGCTCTATACAGTCAGCAAAAACAAGACGGTGAGTGGACTGTGGCTCAGTTCATGAACTCCTTTATGTGAAATTCAGACTTAAATTGCAGAAAGTGGGGAAAACCACTAGACCATTCAGGTATGACCTAAATCAAATCCCTTATGATTATACAGTGGAAGTGAGAAATAGATTTAAGGGACTAGATCTGGTAGAGAGAGTGCCTGATGAACTATGGATGGAGGTTCATGACATTGTACAGGAGACAGGGATCAAGATCATCCCCGTGGAAAAGAAATGCAAAAAAGCAAAATGGCTGTCTGAGGAGGCCTTACAAATAGCTGTGAAAAGAAGAGAAGTGAAAAGCAAAGGAGAAAAGGAAAGATGTAAGCATTTGAATGCAGAGTTCCATAGAATAGCAAGGAGAGATAAGAAAGCCTTCCTCAGCAATCAATGCAAAGAAACAGAGGCAAACAACAGAATGGGAAAGACTAGAGAGCTCTTCAAGAAAATTGGAGATACCAAGAGAACATTTCATGCTAAGATGGGTTCGATAAAGGACAGAAATTGTAGGTACCTAACAGAAGCAGAAGATATTAAGAAGAGGTGGCAAGAATACACAGAAGAACTATACAAAAAAGAGCTTCATGACCCAGATAATCTCGATAGTGTGATCACTCACCTAGAGCCAGACATCCTGGAATGTGAAGTCAAGTGGGTCTTAGAAAGTATCACTACAAACAAAGCTAGTGGAGGTGATGGAATTCCAGTTGAGCTATTTCAATTCCTGAAAGATGATGCTTTAAAAGGGCTACACTCAATATGCCAGCAAGTTTGGAAAACTCAGTGTGGCCACAGGACTGGGAAAGGTCAGTTTTCATTTCAATGCTAAATAAAGCAATGCCAAAGAATGCTCAAACTACTGCACAATTGCACTCAATTGCACAAGCTGGAATCAAGATTGCCGAGAGAAATATCAATAACCCAGATATGCAGATGATACCACCCTTATGGCAGAAAGTGAAGAGGAACTCAAAAGCCTCTTGATGAAAGTGAAAGAGGAGAGTGAAAACGTTGACTTAAAGTGCCACATTCAGAAAACTAAGATCATGACATCCAGTCCCATCACTTCATGGGAAATAGATAAGGAAACAGTGGAAACAGTGGCAGACTTTATTTTTGGGGGCTCCAAATCACTGCAGATGGTGACTGCAGCCATGAAATTAAAAGATGTTACTCCTTGGAAGAAAAATTATGACCAACTTAGACAACATATTAAAAAACAGAGATATTACTTTGCCAACAAAAGTCTGTCTAGTCAAAGCTATGGTTTTTCCAGTGGTCATGTATGGATGTGAGATTTGGACTATGAAGAAAGCTGAGCGCTGAAGAATTGATGCTTTTGAACTGTGGTGTTAGAGAAGACTCTTGAGAGTCCCTTGGAGAGCAAGGAGATCCAACCAGTCCATTCTATAGGAGATCAGTCCTGGGTGTTCTTTGGAAGGACTGATACTAACGCTGAAACTCCAATACTTTGGCCACCTCATGGGAAGAGTTGACTCATTAGGAAAGACTCTGATGCTGGGAGGGATTGGGGACAGGAGGAGAAGAGGATGACACAGGATGAGATGGTTGAATGGCATCATTAACTCAATGGACATGAGTTTGGGTGAACTCCAGGAGTTGGTGATGGACAGGGAGGCCTGGTGTGCTGATTCATGGGGTCTCAGAGAGTGGAACATGACTGAGTGACTTAACTGAACTGAACTGATCTAACACAGAGAACTCTAGTCAATATTGCATGATGGTTTATATGGAAAAAGAATCTAAAAATAGAGAGTGGATATAGATATATGTGTAACTGATCCAGTTTGCTGTACCCTTGAAACTAGCACAACATTTTAAATCAACTATACTCCAATAATAAATTGGACTTTCTCTTACACTACCTCTGTAGTTCTCTTTTGCCTTATAATATGGAACAGAAGAATTGATGCTTTTGAACTGTAGTGTTGGAGAAGACTCCCGAGAGACCCTTGGACAGCAAGGAAATCCAACAAGTCCATCCTAAAGGAAATCAGTCCTGAATATTCATTGGAAGGACTGATGTTGAAACTGAAACTTCAATACTTTGGCCACCTGATGTAAAGAACTGACTCATTTGAAAAGACCCTGATTCTTGGAAAGATTGAAGATGGGTAAAGGGGAAGACAGAGGATGAGATGGTTGGATGGCATCACTGACTCAATGGACATGAGTTTGAGTAAAGTCTGGGGGGTTGGTGATGAACAGGGAGGCCTGGCATGCTGCAGTCCATGGATTCACAAAGAGTTGGACATGACTTAGTGACTGAACTGAACTGATGGAACAGCAAACAGATATTAATTGACTACTCGTTAATTTGCAATCTTACAAATATAGACACTGTCACATGCCCAACAGGCAACATCCAGTATTTCATATTATTCTAATACTTTGTCTCTAAGGATTGGAATAGGTTTTCACCTAAATTATCTGAGGAGTTAACACAATTATTAGCTTGTGCTAAACCTTACAATGGTCATGTTGGTGTTTTAGTTCTTGTCTCTAGTCTCTTTCTATGCAGGAAGCACATTGGCAATCAGCAGGAAATATGCCATTATGGAAATGCAAACAGAACAAAAGTTCAGGAAGATTCTGGAGCTTGTTTGCAGGACATTTAGAACATTGGTTTAGAAACATCTATGTAATTTTTTAAAGCGACTTATGTTTTAGGGATATATATGCCATTTTTGACTGAATCAATGTAAGTAAATCAATTGTCTTTTTTGAGTATTATTTTCCTATTTATAGAGTGTATATAGTGATTCTTTGCTGTCCCCTTCCACAGGCTTAGATTGAAACTGACCCATAAACATATTTAAATGGTATGCAAACATGAATATGATGAATGACCTCCTTTACATAAATATCACATCTATTAAACATTAATAGAAGTTATGTGTGTGTGTGTCTGTGTTTGAAATTTACCTGGGAAATGAGGTTTAGAGACTAATGCTGACACTTGGGTATAAATGACAGCAGAAATTCTCCGAGAGGGAGGAAGGCATGAAGGTTATACACTTTTACAAGTGAATACTCACACTTAAAGTGAGACAGGAGCCAAAGATGGATTCCTATTAAATAGATTTCTCCAATTCTCTGGGGGAACTGGGTATGAAAGAAGTAGGTTAGTATGGTGGGATGACTATATTATTTTTCTAATTTCTCAAGATTATCTCAAATTTTTTTTTCATTTTTCCTATGTGAAGCAGTAGCCTCAATTCCCAGGCCATATATCTGTGGTGCCAGAAGTGTGGATAATTCTTATACAAGGAACTGTAACTATACCTTTAAAATTTTGTTGTAATTCCTAAGGGTCGAATAGAGTAAGTTCCACCCTTATCCCATCTTTCAAAATTGTACACAGTGAATGTAGCCATGTTGTCTAGTGATTGATATAGCTCATATGGAAATCTAAGTAACCCTAATTTATAAGTAATCTTACTTTATGTGAATGACAGTAAACTGAAGACAAGGGACTTGATAGACTAGTACTGCTGCTGAAAATCCAGACCAGCACAGTGGCTGAATCCAATGTACCCTCCAAAAGTACAAGATTTTGAGTACAGGTGGAGAGAAAGGGGAAGAGTAGCTGAGGGCAAAGGAAAAGATAAATGGGAGCAATTCAGTTTTACAGTGATTCCCCAAAAAAGCTTCAGAGCAAGAGACAATATTGACTATTAGCTCAGTTATACCTGATTCCTGAGAGAGTAAAATCATGTGGTGCTGAGATCAATTCTGCTTTTGGTGCCTGGTAAAATAAAATGAAAACAGCAAACTTTAGTAACACCACTCTGGGAGATACTTTATTCATATAAAAGAAGATATAAGAAAGCCTTCTTCAGCAATTAATGCAAAGAAATAGAGGAAAACAACAGAATGGGAAAGACTAGAGATCTCTTCAAGAAAATTAGAGATACCAAGGGAACATTGGGCTTCCCTGGTGGCTCAGAGGTTAAAGCGTCTGTCTCCAATGCGGGAGACCCGGTTCGATCCCTGGGTCGGGAAGATCCCCTGGAGAAGGAAATGGCAATCCACTCCAGTATTCTTGCCTGGAGAATCCCATGGACGGAGAAGCCTAGTAGGTTACAGTCCACGGGGTCACAAAGAGTCGGACACGACTGAGCGACTTCACCTTCACCTTCAAGGGAACGTTTCATGCAAAGATGGGCTCGATAAAGGACAGAAATGGTATGGACCTAACAGAAGCAGAAGATATTAAGAGATGGCAAGAATACACAGAAGAACTGTACAAAAAAGATCTTCATGATCCAGATAATCATGATGATGTGATCACTAATCTAGAGCCAGACTTCCTGAAATGTGAAGTCAAGTGGGCCTTGGAAAGCATCGCTACGAACAAAGCTAGTGGAGGTGATGGAATTCCAGTTGAGCTGTTTCAAATCCTGAAAGATGATGCTGTGAAAGTGCTGCACTTAATATGCCAGCAAATTTGGAAAACTCAGCCGTGGACACAGGACTGGAAAAGGTCGGTTTTCATTCCAATTCCAAAGAAAGGCAATGCCAAAGAATGCTCAAACTACCACACAATTGCACTCATCTCACATGCTAGTAAAGTAATGCTCAAAATTCTCCAAGCCAGGCTTCAGCAGTACATGAACCGTGAACTCCCTGATGTTCAAGCTGGTTTTAGAAAAGGGAGAGGAACCAGAGGTCAAATTGCTGACATCCGCTGGATCATAGAAAAAGCAAGAGAATTCCAGAAAAACACCTACTTCTGTTTCATTGACCACACTAAAGCCTTTGACTGTATGGATCACAACAAACTGTGGAAAATTCCTTCTTAAAGAGATAGGAATACCAGACCATCTTACCTGTGGCTCTTGAGAAACCTGTATGCAGGTCAAGAAGCAACAGTTAGAACTGGACATGGAACAATAGATTGGTTCAGAATTGGGAAGGGAGTATGTCGAGGCTATATATTGTCATCCTGCTTATTTAACTTATATGCAGAGTACATCATGAAAAAATGGCATGCTAGATGAAACACAAGCTGGAATCAAGATTGCCAGGAGAAATATCAGTAACCTCAGATATGCAGATAACACCACCTTTATGGCAGAAAGTGAAGAGAAACTAAAGAGCCTCTTGATGAAGGTGAAAGAGGAGAGTGAAAAAGCTGACTTAAAACTCAACACTCAAAAAACTAAGATCATGGCATCCTATCCCATCACTTTACGGCAAATAGAAGGGAAAACAGTGGAAACAGTGACAGACTCTATCTTCTTGGGCTCTAGAATCTCTGTGGATGGTGACTGCAGGCATGAAATTAAAAGATGCTTGCTCCTTGGAGGAAAAGCTATGACAAACCTAGACAGCATATTATTTCTTTGCTGACAAGTCTGTATAGTCAAAGCTACGGTTTTTGCAGTAGTCACATACAGATGTGAAAGTTGGACCATAAAGAGGGCTGAGCGCCGAAGAATTGATGCCTCTGATCTGTGGTGTTGGAGATTTTTGTGAGTCCCTTTGGACTGCAGGGCTTCCCTGGTGGCTCAGATGGTAAAGCATCTGCCCGCAATGCGGGAGACCCTGGTTTGATCCCTGGGCTGGGAAGATCCCCTGGAGAAGGAAATGGCAACCCATTCCAGTATTCTTGCCTGGAAAATCCCATGGACAGAGGAGCTGGTAGGCTACAGTCCATGGGGTTGCAGAGTTGGACACAACTGAGTGATTTCACTTTCACTTTGGACTGCAAGGAAGTCAACTCAGTCAATCCTAAAGGAAATCAATCCTGAATATTCCTTGGAAGGGCTGATGCTGAAGCTGAAGCTCTGATACTTTGGCCACGTGATGCGAAGAGCCAACTCACTGGAAAGACCCTGATGGCTGGGAAAGATTGTAGCAATAAAAAGGAATGGACTACTCATAAATGCAGCAGTTTGGATAAATTTCCAGATTATGTTGAATTAAAGAAAACTAATTGTAAAAGGTTATTATGTAATGTGATTCTATTTTTATAACAGTCTTGAAATGGCAAAATTATAGAAATGGAGAACAGACTAGTAGTTGCCAGAGGTTAAGGAGGGAATTAGGGAAAGGAGGGAGTAGGTGTGGCCATTAAAGGGCAATATAAGGGTGATAGAAATGTTCCTGTATACTGACTATATCAGTATTAACATCCTGGTTGTGACATTATAGTGTATAGTTTCGTAAGATGTTACCATTAGACAAAACTAGATGAAGAGTACATGGGATTTCTGTATTTGTTATAACTACACATGAATCTACAATTAACACAAAATAAAAAAACT
Source organism: Cephalophus harveyi (assembly GCA_006410635.1). Lineage (NCBI taxonomy): Eukaryota > Metazoa > Chordata > Mammalia > Artiodactyla > Bovidae > Cephalophus > Cephalophus harveyi. The sequence goes on along the minus strand of SJYT01072933.1, from coordinate 165,813 downwards.
AATTTAAAAAAACAATGCAAGAAATTATAAGGGAGAGGATAGCATAACATTAAACTTACATGGTGTGACTAGCTTTTAATGACTGGAACTTTAATATGTGCATGATTTTTTGACTCTTGATTTTCAGGTTATTTCTCCTGAGATACCCGTATTAGTCTAATACTGGCATTAGTGGTAAGATTATAATACTTATTTTTATGGTCAAATGTATTGGAAAATTGAATAGTTACACCTGAGGATATACCATTGATGGAAAATGACTGACCTAAAGGTATCCATCAAGTGATTTCTATGCTGAATACTTCTGTATATGTTAATCATGAAGTAGAAATTATGGTAGATCAAGGGACACAAATTTGAAAAGATGAGTCGTGTCAGCATAGTACAGATAACTTATTTCTTTAAATTTATTCTTACCTGACATGGGGTCATCCAAATGTTAGGAATATCCATTATATTATAGCTGTGTTTGTCGTGTAAATTCTATACTGAATATATATGTTCTAATGCTGTTCTTTTATTGTAAGAGAGACTTGATCAAAGCCTAGAAGATAGCTTATGTAGTAACACATTAAATATTGCACCAAAAGAGATCTAGCTTTTATTCTCAGTTCCCTGGATGTAATCTTTGTTGGTTCTAGGTCCTTGGCATATCCAGATCTTAACAATATGATTTAGGGTGGGGGCTAGTTATATTATAAAAAATCAAGAATGTGATTTAAGAAGGAGGCATTGGATCACATGGTATAGTCAAGCTAGAGATTGAGATCAACCATATGAACAATCAACCTTGTCTACATAAGGGAGTCTCAGTAAAAACTCAGAATACAAGGCTCAGGTGAGCTTCCCTGATTGGTTATATTCCATGCAAATCGTCATACATTATGAATGAGAGCAATAGAAACCCTGCATTTGGTAGTTTTCTGCTCTCTTTCCTTTGCCTGATTTTAATCTGTGGACTTAACCTATGAGAAATCATGACTGTGAGAGTGTGTGTCTATGAGTGTGTGTGTGTGTGCACACTCAGGGCACACACTCACACTCAGTTGCATCTGACTCTTTGTGACTGCCATGGACTGTAGTCTGCCGGGCTCCTCTGTCCATGGCATTATCCAGGCGAGGATACTGGAGTGGGTTACCATTTCCTTCTCCAGGTGATCTTTTTGCTGCAGAGATTGAACATGCACCTCTTGTGTCTCCTGCAGAGGCAGACACATTTTTATCAGCTGAACCACCAGGGAAGCCCAAACATGAGTATAATTGCTGTCAGTTGGTCCTGTGAATTATTCTAACAAATGATGAAATTTGAGGGTTTCTTGGTCCATTTCTTCCCCCTTTCCCAAAACTTGCAGTTGGTGTTTGTTAAAAGTGAGTATGTTTTGGAACATGGTGCCTTCTCACTTCATAGTGAATGTGAACATAACTTCATGTGAATGTGTGACTGAAGAATAATTTGGAGATAGTTGACAAATTTCTAAAAGCAGAATAAACAATCTATGACTTCAAGAAAGAGTAAATATAGGCAAGTTACCAAGCATGGTAAAGGAGCGCATTAAAAAATTGCTGAAGTGTGTCCATAAAAGGAGAGCCACTATTACTGGAAAGGATATTAGATAAGTAGATTCATGGAAATAATACCCAGACATGATTAAACAGTAAACACAGAAGATAATAGCTATCAAACATTCAGGCTTGGCATTCTGTAAAATAATACTGACAGCATTTAAGAAACCTAATAAATTTATTAAAAATTAAAATATATAAAGTTAATCTAGTCAAATACAAAAGAGTCAAGGTCTAAAAATAAACAAAAAAGTAAAGCATGTGTATTAAAAAGTGACAATATGATCATTTTTACTCTCTTGACAAGGGGATGTTGTGTCAGTTCAGTTCAGTTTGGTTCAGTTGCTCAGTCGTGTCCTACTTTTTGCAACCCCATGAATTGCAGCACACCAGGCCTCCCTGTCCATCACCAACTCCCAGAGTCCACTCAAACTCATGTCCATCGAGTCAGTGATGCCATCCAGCCATCTCATCCTCTGTTGCTCCCTTCTCCTCCTGCCTCCAATCCCTCCCAGCATCAGAGTCTTTTCCAATGAGTCAACTCTTCGCATGAGGTGCCCAGAGTACTGGGGTTTCAGTTTTTGGTGTTCCTTCCAAAGAACACCCAGGGCTGATCTCCTTTAGAATGGACTGGTTGGGTTTCCTTGCAGTCCAAGGGACTCTCAAGAATCTTCTCCAACACCACAGTTCAAAAGCATCAGTTCTTTGGCCCTAGCTTTCTTCACAGTCCAACTATCACATCCATACATGACTACTGGAAAAACCATGGCCTTGACTAGACAGATCTTTGTTGGCAAAGTAATGTCTCTGCTTTTCAATATGCTATCTAGGTTGGTCATAGCTTTTCTTCCAAGGAGTAAGCGTCTTTTAATTTCATGGCTGCAATCACCATCTGCAGTGATTTCGGAGCCCCCAAAAATAAAGTCTGACACTGTTTCCACTGTTTCCCCATCCATTTCCCATGAAGTGATGGTACACATAGTGTATGAAGACTCAAATTTTATCTCTGTATGTGTTAAAGTTGTCATTATCTGGGATGTATAAGTGAAATGTACGTAAATGATAATAGAGTTGGTAAATGTAGGAAAATAGTATTCAATCAAGTTAGCTAAGTTATTTTTTTGTATTTGTATTTATTTATTTCTAATCCTGCCAAATCTGTAGCACCCTCTCCAAAACCTTTTTCACTCTATTCAGAGAATAATAATCTTTTCTACAAAACCATTGTTTCCAAGTTCTCTAAACTTTTCTGCTATAAGAGATTAGAACTCGAATTTTGAAACACAGTCTGTCAGTTTTAATTATTCAATTAAAATAATAAAGACACTTCTAGGTTTGATGCATTTTGACTACAGGGAAATAGAGTTGAAAGAAAGGGGAATGAAATAAAGCTTGAAAATGAATTTGGCTCTTAAAAGAACAATTTCCCAGCCAAATTGAGAGAATCTTGGTTGACATCAAGGTCAGATCAAACTTTCAACTTGATTTCATTCAAATTGATTTAATTTGAACCTAAAAGTTCACCTGAGTTCCACCTGATAGAGACTTTCAAATTAATAACATTTAGCCCAATATACTGCAAGGAATTGAATGAGGAAGCTATCATGTATTCATTTAAGAAATACACCAAAATGGAAAATATTCCTTTGTACAGAGTAAAATTCAATGACCTGTGAGTCTTTTCATCAATATTATTGCCTAGTCTGAAACTAACTTACAAAATATAAAATCTGCTTTATCTCCCATAGCCACAGAATCATAACACAGAGAGTAGCACGGAGGGAGAGAGATGGAAAGGAGAAAGAGAGAGAGATGGAAAGGGGAAGGAGAGAGAGAAGTGGGGAGATATTTATCAAACAGTTTTAGAATTGTATGACACTTTTGCAAAGAAATAAGCTCCAAATTCAAAGACTAAAAACTCAAGTGTTTTAGAGACAGTATTCTTTGATTCTTGTTAGTAAATCAGAAGTCCTCAACAGGGATCCAAGTGGCACATAAGTCATGAGATGTTCTGATGTCCCCAAATATGTTGAAATTGAAATGTTCCCCCCTGATGGTAAAGGACAAGCTCCCTATGTAGGGTTTGGCTTAGATCTCAGGAAAGCAACTGACTAATATTAAAAACTCTTGCTTTCTGCTGACTTAAACCGCAATGGTCCAGTGTAGCTTGCATATTGAGACCTTGCTTGTTGGTAAGAAGTAATAGACACTAAAAAGAAACCAACTCAGAATAACTGTGCCAAGGCAGTGTTTTAACTAGCCTGAATACGTAACTCACTGTGAACATACGATAACACACAACAAACAAATCCCTTCTTCTGGAGGTTTTATTTCAGTAATCATCAGTCAAGAGCAAAAGTTGGCATTGTTATTATTTAATCCAGGTGATGTTAGTTATCCAGGACTCTAAAAAAATAAGGAGTAAGGGGTTCTATAAAATTTAGAAAGATGCTCACAAACTCCCACTATTTTATGGTTGTTAAAAGAGTGCTCCCTTATCAGTTATTTGATTTGGGGGCTAGTTTAAAACGATGTTTTATTTAAAGCTTTAAAAACAATACCTGGGGTAAAGATAAGGGATAGAAAAGGCCTCAGTAAATATCAATACCTTGTTTTGTGGAACTGAAAACAGATATACAATTATTTTAACTTACCATTAAGATACTGCCTATTAAATTTTTACCCTATACTGCCTACTAAATGGTAAGATAGCATCAAATATAAATCTCATCTCAAAGTAGAAAATAGTAAAACATTTTAAAAGAAGAATGTATCTTTAGAATGCATGATATATACAACTAGAGAAGCCTATGTATATAATATAAATATTCAGTTCAGTTCAGTCGCTCAGTCGTGTCTGACTCTTTGCAACCCCATGAATCGCAGCACGCCAGGCCTCCCTGTCCATGACCAACTCGCAGAGTTCACTCAAACTCATGTTCATCGAGTCCATGATGCCATCCGGCCATCTCATCCTCGGTCGTCCCCTTCTCCTCCTGCCCCCAATCCCTCCCAGCATCAGAGTCTTTTCCAATGAGTCAACTCTTCGCATGAGGTGGCCAAAGCATTGGAATTTCAGCTTCAGAATCAGTCCTTCCAATGAACACCCTAGATGGATCTCGTTTAGGATGAACTGGTTGGATCTCCTTGCAGTCCAAGGGACTCTCAAGAGTCTTCTCCAACACCACAGTTCAAAAGCATCAATTCTTCGGTGCTCAGCTTTCTTCACAGTCCAACTCTCACATTCATACATGACCACTAGAAAAACCATAGCCTTGACTAGATGGACCTTTGTTGGCAAAGTAATGTCTCTGCTTTTTAACATGCGGTATAGGTTGGTCAAAACTTTCCTTCCAAGGAGTGTTTTTTAATTTCATGGCTGCAATCACCATCTGCAGTGATTTTGGAACCCCCAAAAATAAAGTCTGCCACTGTTTCCACTGATTCCCCATCTATTTCCCATGAAGTGATGGGACCAGATGCCATGATCTTCGTTTTCTGAATGTTGAGCTTTAAGCCAACTTTTTCACTCTCCTCTTTCACATTCAATCAAGAGGCTTTTTAGTTCCTCTTCACTTTCTGCCATAAGGGTAGTGTCATCTGCATATCTGAGGTTATTGATATTTCTCCTGGCAATCATGATTCCAGCTTGTGCTTCTTCCAGCCCAGTGTTTCTCATTATGTAGTCTGCATAGAAGTTAAATAAGCAGGGTGACAATATATGGCCTTGACGTACTCCTTTTCCTATTTGGAACCAGTCTGTTGTTCCATGTCCAGTTCTAACTGCTGCTTCCTGACCTGCATATAGGTTTCTCAAGAGACAGGTCAGGTGGTCTGGTATTCCCATCTCTTGAAGAATTTTCCATAGTTTATTGTGATCCACACAGTCAAAAGCTTTGGCATAGTCAATAAAGCAGAAATAGATGCTTTTCTGGAACTCCCTTGCTTTTTCCATGATCCAGCGGATGTTGGCAATTTGATCTCTGGTTCCTCTGCCTTTTCTAAAACCAGCTTGAACATCTGGAAGTTCATGTTTCACATACTGCTGAAGCATGGCTTGGAGAATTTTGAGCATTACTTTACTAGCATGTGAGATGAGTGCAATTGAGCATTCTTTGGCATTGCCTTTCTTTGGGATTAGAATGAAAACTGACTTTTTCTAGTCCTGTGTCCACTGCTGAGTTTTTCAAATTTGCTGTCATATTGAGTGCAGCACTTTCACCACATCATCTTTCAGGATTTGAAATAGCTCAACTGGAATTCCATCACCTCCACTAGCTTTGTTCGTAGTGATGCTTTCTAAGGCCCACTTGACTTCACATTTCAGGATGTCTGGCTCTAGGTGATTGATCACAACATCGTGATTATTGAAGCCATATACAAATCATATAACCTTCCAATTTTTCTCTTAAATATAAAATTTTAAAAATAAAACAGAAAATTTAGACAGAAAATTTAAGCATCCTGTGACAGTGTTGGAGAACACTCTTGAGAGTCCCTCGGACTCCAAGGAGATCCAACCAGTCCATCCTAAAGGAGATCAGTCCTGGGTGTTCTTTGGAAGGACTGATGTTGAAGCTGAAACTCCAATACTTTGACCAATGGATGCAAAGAGCTGACTCATTTGAAAAAACCCTGATGCTGGGAAAGATTGAAGGAAGGAGGAGAAGGGGACGACAGAGGATGAGATGGTTGAAAGGCATCACCGAATCAATGGGCATGGGTTTGGGTGGACTTTTGGGGTTGGTGATGGACAGGGAGGCCTGGCAATGCTGTGGTTCATGGGGTCACAAAGAGTTGGACATGAATGAGCAATTGAACTGAACTGAACTCTGACAGTATATTTCCAATTGATCAGTCCCTTTTTCCACACCAAACACTCTCTCTTCTCTTTCCCTCTCCCTCCCACTCTTCATCTTTATTTCCTTCTCCTTCTATATCTCCCTACCAGTCTTTCTCTATTTTCCTAGTATAGTCGTATATACAATGTACTTCCCACAGGTTCTACATATCCATGGGTTCCACACGGGAAGATGGCCAGTGCTTCATTGTATCCAGATTAGGAACCCTGTGGATTTTGTTGGTTTTCTACCTAATCTTTCAACAAGAGATGACTGAATACCTATATTGGAATAATTTTAATCCTTTTCACTGCTTCATTCTGTACCTTTTATTGAGGATCTACCTGTGTGCTCAAGCAAAAAGTAAAAATATAATTATATGTATCTTTATGAGAGCTACTCTACTTGTTAAACTTAGTTTTCCTAATATAGGCCTTACCATTTAGCAGGCTGGAACAAGACACATTCATGCAATCTTTTCTTTGCCGATTTGGAACCTAAGCCATTTTCAAAACCTAGCTGCCATTCTTCCATGATCTCTTGACCATCTGTTCCCTAAAATTTTAAATCAGCTAACTAGATTTCAGCTAAGATGTAGCCCAAATTACTTGGGAGAGCCAGGATGTGTATTGTGGGTTCATAAATAATAAGAATGATATAATATATGTGATTATAGACTTAGAAGCTAGTTTAGACTCAAATATCTCTTATCCATATGAGCCTGCGATTATAATTAAGTATTGACCCTGGGATTTCTTTGGAAGGAATGATGCTAAAGCTGAAACTCCAGTACTTTGGCCACCTCATGCGAAGAGCTGACTCATTGGAAAAGACTCTGATGCTGGGAGGGATTGGGGGCAGGAGGAGAAGGGGACGACCAAGGATGAGATGGCTGGATGGCATCACGGACTCGCTGGGCGTGAGTCTGAGTGAACTCCGGGAGATGGTGATGAACAGGGAGGCCTGGCGTGCTGCGACTCTTGGGGTCGCAAAGAGTCGGACACGACTGAGCGACTGAACTGAACTGAACTTAAATGTGTTGGTTTTCAGTTTCCTGATATATAAAAAGGAATGATAAAAATATTTATGTCACAGAGTAGTTGTGAAAATCAAGTAAATTATCAAGTAAATTAATATAAGAAAACTAGAAAATTTCTAGACACTGAAGATGCTTGAAATTATCATATAATAATTATTATATATAACACTGGGTGACAGATATAATTATTGTTTTATAAGAATGAGAAAATTTAGCCTCAGTTCTTATACCATTTAGTCTGCTGTTTCACATTACTGCATTTCTGCCACGTCTCAGGCAATTGTATGCTGAAGTTAAATAAATAAACATATCTAATACAGTCACATTTTGCATTGCTTTTCCAAAATCAAAATTGAAAAGACTTCTTCTCCTAGACACTGATGGAAAAATTTTAGACAGGGAAGAAAGATATAAAGTCAGACAGTAACTTAAAACATTTCTGTTTCTCAATTTTGACAAGTGAAGGCTATCAGAACAAACATGTTTCACAATTCACAATTTGTTTTCCAAAACTAAGGTCCTTTTACCTCTTCCTAATCAATGTTAGTTATTTCTTCCCTTAGATTTCTCTATGAGCTCAGATCTATCAAAAACCTATTTCAATCTTCTCCCCTTCTTACAGGTAATAAGGAAGCGACTAAAACACAGCCAATCTCTATTCTTAGGATGATGTCTCTGCTAGAATTCCCCACAGTTTGGGCCCTTGCAACTGGGATACTGACATAACAGATTCAAATTGAAATTTTGACTATTTTCAGAAAAAATTCTGGTGAACTGATCTATATGACATATATCTCATTTCTAGTTTCTGTCCTTTCTGAACTTCCCTCCTGACATTCTAACTTCTTGACTACTGAATGTCTTTGTATCTCCAGTAACCACAGCCTTTTCATCTCTCTGTTTTGTGCCTCATGTCTCATTCATGTCTTTTTCATGTGTTCTACCTTATGACACAGTCATTTCGCCCCATGAAGTCCCAGGGGATAATAAAGACACCCAATGGAATTAAATGCATTTAGCCATTTAAAATATAATATTATAATATATTATAATATAATATAGACATTTAAAAATACTATTTAACCATGAGGTAAAAAAGTGTTTCAGTTCATTATGGATTTCCCTTTGCACACAATTAGAAATGCTTTAATGCATATAATGCCAAACCAAATGGAATATTATCAATACACTCAAGTACTCTATGCTCTAGTATATTAATCTACTTTTTTTCCTCACTGCTCAGTAACTCAGTTTTGCATTTTTCCTTTTCAAGTCAAGAAGTTGTGTATAAACCCATTCATATTTGTTCTTTAGCTGGCTAAAATCTGTGGCTACTTGGGTTAGGAGCAATATAAACACACATTATAGAACATATTGGTTTTCTGCACTCTCAATTTCAATCCTAAAACACAGCCTTTCACATTTTTTAAAAATATGCTTCAGTATTAAGAGATCAGCTGTAGAAAAAAAGACCTTCATGGTTTTATTTGCCTCCGGAGATTTTTTTTTTTTTCCCCCCAGACTCTCTTATGTGGTTAGGCAACTGCTGTCGTCTATGACCATATAGACATTCACTTTCATACTTATGCAACATTCCACTGTAATAACACTTATCAGCTTTTTCCCTCTTTACACTTATTGATTGGAAGGAAGACTGAGTGTGACGGCCTATATAAAGTTTTATTTTATGGTTGCTTTGAGTATATATCTGGAGAGAAATTTTTACCCACATAAAGCATTAAACTTTCTGTGTGAAGTGTCACCCACAGAATTATTACTAAAAAAGAGAAGAGACTGTCATATTATTGAGATAAAACGCTGAAAACACTAATGGCAGTAGAAAACACATTCTTTGAATTAAGATTAGATAAGACACATAAAAAATATAGGTAATAATATTCACAATCCTGCCCACTTTTTAGCTCTAATTAAATGGTCATAAACTTACTAGAAAATTTATAATGCTAAAAAAAAGTAAGATGTGCAAAATTGCAGTGATTGTATCAATTAAGCAACAGTGATTTTTCTATATGTTGAGAAGTTATTGACACCTGTTGAAATGATAAGTAATATTTGTGCATCTTCAAAGCCAGGTTAGAGTAAGCTTTAAATAGGACAAATTTATACTAGATTCTTTCCTTGGTGTCTTTGTAAAGTGGCTTTTCTTGGCACTCTTTTGGTTTCATCTGCTTATGCCCAGAATTAGTTGTATTCAAAACTCACAATCTGAGGGTCTCTTAATGGGAACCATTTAAGTGAAGATTAAAGGAGAAAGATACACAACTGATTGAAAATTAGAGCAATGATTAGTGCAGATTTAAAATTATGACGGTGATATTTTACAGATATATGTTTTATTTGTTGTGATAAGGAGCCAGCTATCTGGATATCTAACAGGGTCTGACTATATAAAAATGAGTGTCTGTTTGTTGACATATAATTAATACATTTTATTGGAACACAGTAAAACTATGAATAAAAAAGGAATCAAACATTATCAATGAATGATTTCATGGCAAGCTGTGAAAAAGTATGATTAAGCCCTTTTGTACAGGTTAAATTCCAACTTCTTACAGGTTAGATTCCAACTTCTTACTAGGAGAATGTTTTAACTTTCTTTCCACAAGGATATTTCTAGAGTGCAGCTCTCCCCAGCTGCTTACTCTGTTAGTGAAGGAAAGGCCATGGTGGGATTTATCCAGAAGAGGGCATTTCAAATTAGGTTAGATTCTTTTTAGAGCATAATTATTTTAACTTGTCTGCTCAGGTCCTTGGCCTCATTTTTGAATAGGAGAATTTATTTTTTATATTGGTAATATTGTTTCAATCAAGTGCTAGATGAAAGTTTCTACTGTTTTTATAGAATACATTGGGAGGCTTTTTATTTTTTGCTATGATACAAAATATTAAAATTACTTTCTACTTCTTTCTCTCTTTAAAAATTAAATAGAATTCAGATGTAGTTTCATGTGATTTTGATATCTTTTATTTGCTATATTTCAACCTCCTTTTCAATGTATTTTACAGTGAGAGAATAGCAAGTAAACTAATGACAATGGATATGAGAACATAGAGGACATTGATCTTCTGATGATAATACAGGTTTTTAATTTTCAGTTTTTCCTTTTTTTTCCCCCCCAGATATGTGTCCAAGAATGGAATTGGTAGATCATATGGTAATTCTATTTTTGGTGTTTTGAGGAACCTTCATAATGTTTTCCCTAGAGGCTGCACTAATTTACGTTCCCATTAATAGTGTTCTAAGATTCCCTTTCTTCCACATCCTTCCTAACATTTGTTATTTATGACTTTTGATGATAGTCATTTTGACAGGTGTGAGGTGATATTTCATTGTTTTGATTTGCATTTTTGTAATAATTTGTGATGTTGAGCATTTTTTCATATGCCTGTTAGCCATTTGTATTTCTTCTTTGCAAAAATGTCTATTTAGGTCATTTGCCCATTTTTGAACTGGGTCATTTTTTTTTCTTTTTTTCATGATATGAAGTTGCTTGAGGGCTGCTTATATACTTTAGATACTAACCATTTGTCATTCATATCATTTGCATGTATTTTCTCCCATTCCATAGGCCTTCTTGCTTTGTTGATGGTTTTCTTTGCTGTGTATAAGTTTTTAAACATAATTAGGCCCCATCAGTTTATTTTTATTTCTTCTGCCTTAGGAGACAGACCTGGAGAAAAAAAATATTGCTATCATTTATGTCAGAGACTGACATGGACAGCCTATGTTCTCTTCTAGGAGTTTTATAATTTCTGGTCTTACATTTAGGTCTATAATCTACTTTCAGTTTATTTTTATATATGTTATGAGGAAATGTTCTAATCTCACCCTTTTACATGTAGCTTTCCAGCTTCCCAAACAACACTCATTGAAGAGACTGTCTTTTCTCCACTGTATAATTCTGCCTCCTTTCTATCATAGATTACTTGACTACTGTTGCATGGGCTTATTTCTGGGCTCTCTATTCTGCTCCATTGACCTTTGTGTCTATTTCTTTGTGCCAGTACTATGTTGTTTTGATTATTCTAGCACTGTGGTATAGTTTAAGATGTGAGAGAGTGAAATCTCCACCTTTTGTCTTCTTTCTGAAGATTACTTAGGCAATTTGGGGCTTTTTGTTGTTGTTATCATATAAACTTTAGGATTACTTATTCTAGTTCTGTGAAAAATGTCATAGGCATTTTTAGAGGAATTATACTAAATCTACAGATTGATTTAGATAGTATGCCCATTTTAACACTAATTTTTCTATACATTCTAAGAACTTTTGCTTTTCATGTTATATGCTCTTAGAGTGAACATATATATTTTCTATTATGCATTCTCTTTGATTTTAACCAGTATAGAATTCCACTTAGTTTTGTATATTGATTTTGTGCCCAAAGAGATGATGAAACATTGTAGTATATCTGTAGATTTTATTGGCTTTTCCACTTAACTGAATATATCATCTTCAAATAATGGCAGAATTTGTGCTCTTCTATTTTAATTCTACAATTTTATTTTTCTTCTCTAAATATGTCATAAGGGATTTGATTTAGGTCATACCTGAATGGTCTAGTGGTTTTCCCTACTTTCTTCAATTTGAGTCTGAATTTGGCAATAAGGAGTTCATGATCTGAGCCACAGTCAGTTCCTGGTCTTGTTTTTGTTGACTGTATAAAGCTTCTCCATCTTTGGCTGCATAGAATATAATCAATCTGATTTTGGTGTTGACCATCTGGTGATGTCCACATGTAGAGTCTTCTCTTGTGTTGTTGGAAGAGGGTGTTTGCTATGACCAGTGCATTTTCTTGGCAAAACTCTATTAGTCTTTGCCCTGCTTCATTCCGCATTCCAAGGCCAAATTTGCCTGTTACTCCAGGTGTTTCTTGACTTCTTACTTTAGCATTCCAGTCCCCTATATGAAAAGGACATCTTTTTTGGGCGTTAGTTCTAAAAGGTCTTGTAGGTCTTCATAAAACCGTTCAACTTCAGCTTCTTCAGCATTACTGGTTGGGGCATAGACTTGGATAACTGTGATATTGAATGGTTTGCCTTGGAGACGAACAGAGATCATTCTGTCGTTTTTGAGATTTCATCCAAGTACTGCATTTCAGACTCTTTTGTTGACCATGATGGCTACTCCATTTCTTCTGAGGGATTCCTGCCCACAGTAGTAGATATAATGGTCATCTGAGTTAAATTCACCCATTCCAGTCCATTTTAGTTCGCTGATTCCTAGAATGTCTTTTCTTGACTTCCTACTTTAGCATTCCAGTCCCCTATAATGAAAAGGATATCTTTTTTGGGTGTTAGAGCTGAACTGAATCTTACAACTTTTGTAAAAGCAGAGATATTACTTCAACTTTTGTGAAAAAAGAGATATTATTTGTACTTTTGTAACAATTATTTTATGGAAACAATATACTATTAATATGTTTTTGAATATGCAAATAAAACATTTTATCAGTTCCAAAATTTTTTTCCATTATTATTCCAGATTTTTAGTCTATAATATAAGAGGTCAAACTTTATTTATCAAATAGAATCTGCAAGAAATAAGAAATAGAAACTTAGGTTTTATGATGATTTTAAGCTCTGTCATTGAACACATTATTTACCACTACTGTCTTAAGACTAAGAGCACTCAGTTTTCATAAGTCTCTATTATTTGATCCACAAGCAAGAGTAGTTTGCAGGAGTTTAAAAATTGTATCAGTAAAATATGCTACATGCTTTTATTTAATTTTTTTCTGATTTTAAAATAAAAAAGTAAAAATTACCTTTTTATTTATGAGTGTGCTTGCTAAAAAATTTCACATGTATCACAGAAAGTTGCACAAAAACTCATTTAGAGTTGTCATTTTTTGTTTTAAGAGCATTAACTTGTTAGAAATCTCAGACTATCTGTCTTACATTCTAACTTGCATCTGGTCTGGCAAATTGCCTTTTCATGGTGTCATTCACTAGGTTTTTCTATTTATTATATTTCCTATAAAATGGCAGAATACAGCTAGAGATTTTATTAGCATTATAATCCACTTTGGGGGATAGGAATACTAATTATTCTTTGTACTTCCTATTGTGCTACATTATAAAGCATAAAATGGCAGTTGTTCCATGTTTATTAATGAAAGCATTATTTTGTGGATGAAGTACTGTAGCCCAATCACTCCACTGCAAGATTTCCTCACTAAATTTTCACAGAATCATTTAATATTATATTGACAATTGTTTAGATTCATTGTTCCATTATAGG
>SJYT01072933.1:128851-152072 GCA_006410635.1 Cephalophus harveyi | reverse complement strand
GATCAGCCCTGGGATTTCTTTGGAAGGAATGATGCTAAAGCTGAAACTTCAGTAGTTTGGCCACCTCATGTGAAGAGTTGACTCATTGGAAAAGACTCTGATGCTGGGAGGGATTGGGGGCAGGAGGAGAAGGGGACGACCGAGGATGAGATAGCTGGATGGCATCACTGACTCGATGGATGTGAGTCTGAGTGATCTTCGAGAGATGGTGATGAACAGGGAGGCCTGGCGTGCTGCGATTCATGGGGTCGCAAAGAGTCAGACACGACTGAGCGACTGAACTGAACTGAACTGAAGTATGTCAGATTTTCCAATTCTGTACTATGCATTCTTTCTTTAATTATGTCATCTTATAAAGAGTGTATTTATGTTTTTTTTAACTATGATTTTCCTTGAGACTTTTGTTAGTCAGCCTTCAGCTATATCTAATCTGGTGTTAAATTAGTCCACTGAGTTTGTAAATTCAGGTCATTTTATTTTTGCTATTTTTACTTTTTCCAAATAATTTGAGTGATTTTCCCAAAGTTATTTTTGGTTTCTGCTGACAGTTTAAGCTTGGCTTCTATCTCCATGCACATTTGTAGTAAATGTATTTTGTCTGTTTTGAAATATGCCTGACAAAATACATCTAGTCTTGTGAAACTATTTTTTTTATTCTTTCTGTTGATACTTAATAATATTTTCTTTTTTCTTCACATATCTGATCATCTATATTTTATCTTAGTGAATTATATATATGTATGATAATTTGAATAGATATTTTAAGTATTAAATGATCTTACCTTCCTTTGCTTTTCTCAGTGTCAGAGGACTTACATAATTAAAGATTATTTCACTCTTTTTTCAAGTCTTGAAATTTTTATTAGTTGTGCAAATGACATGAAATTGATCAGAAAATCATGCAGTGGCTGACTTACTTCTAGCTCGTTTCAATTTTTGAACAGCTGTTAGGAATATGAACTCAATGAATGATCTTGCCAGATTCCCACACTTGTCAGGTCCTGGACTCTGGTTCTTGCCCTTTTAAGTCCCAGTCAGCTATCAAAAACACAAATCAAACACTTAGCTTCATTTTTTACATAATCAGTCTCAAAGAAATCTAACTCCATGTACTGGCATCTTGCTAGAATCTAGGTCTTTCTTCAGTAATTTATCACTATTCTGTTAAATACATCTGAGATTTTAAATATAGTATTTCTTCAATTATTTTCTAATTTAATCATATCTTATGATGGTGATATGATTAGTACAAAATTATCACCACCATCACCATCGTTATAACTGCCTTATTCACATTGTCATCTCTCTTTTCCAGAACTTTTATTCTCCTGGTTACTACGGGATCTGAGTTTTCATCTTTTCATTTTTTCTAACTTAAAGATTCTTTGGCTACATTGTCATTGTCTTTTGTGTCTTTATTGGTGACACGACTCTAATGGCTGCAGTTCCTACACCAGAAACAATCTTGACAGAGGTATAAGTGTTTGATCTCGGCCACTGTCAGCAGTTGCATTATCACCTGGCAAGTGGTCAGTTCATTGTCAAAGTAGAAGAAAGAACACTCTTAAGACACTAAGCAACAAAGCACCTGAGAGGTTGAATTTTTGCCCATTATGCTGAAGCAAAATTGATGTATTCTTGGAAGACTATAGCATCTGAAAAAAAATGCAAAGATCAACAATTAGGGACACATGAAGCTCTGTTTCATTTAATTTCTAGCTTAACATAAAGAATAGAAAATAAATTAATTTTTCACAAGAGAAGAAATGTGAGAAAAAGATTATTCATACTTTAATTCTGGCTTTAAGAAAACTACTTTCCATGAATTTGAAAGGTGGGAGACAAAGAAGGTACTCAAGTAGTAGCCATGATTTTGCCTCATGGATAATAATGAATAATTAACCAGATGATTCTAATGCTTATAAGCACTTACTTAAGTGGAAGTACTGAAAGCATATATTTTATAAACTCATTATAGTGATGCAAAATCAAGGCTTACTGAAGAGTTGTTAGTATTTATTTCAGGTCTAGGAAAACTCTTTGAAGCCCCCTGACACATATACACCAGCAGTTCAGGTAGAAACTTCTTGAATTAACATAAGTTATCCTGTGAAAAACTATGTGTTCCATGCCTTATGTTGTCATATCATTTACATCAACATCATTAGGATAATAAATGCTAAGTTTGGCAAAATGCTTTGGAAATTTAATATGATGCAGTAGATACGCTGGTAGAGGAGGATTCTTCCAGTCAATTCATCCACAGCTCCTTTGAAAACTTGTACAAGCTCACTGATAATAGCTGCTCAATGTAAGAAATCTGATGAGATTAATCCCTGTCAGTCAGAAAGTTTGCACAAAAATAAACTCAAAATGGATTAAAGATGTAAACGTAAGACCAGAAACTATAAAACTCCTAGAGGAGAACATAGGTAAAACACTCTCTGACATAAATCACAGCAGGATCTTCTATGACCCACCTTCCAGAATATTGGAAATAAAAGCAAAAATAAACAAATGGGACCTAATTAAAATTAAAACCTGCTGCACAACAAAGGAAACTATAAGCAAGGTGAAAAGACAGCCTTCAGAATGGGAGAAAATAATAGTGAATGAAGCAACTGACAAACAACTAATCTCAAAAATATACAAGCAACTCCTGCAGCTCAATTCCAGAAAAATAAATGAGCCAATCAAAAAATAGGCCAAAGAACTAAATAGACATTTCTCCAAAGAAGACATACAGATGGCTAACAAACACATGAAAAGATGCTTAACATCGTTCATTATCAGAGGAATACAAATCAAAACCACAATAAGGTACCATTTCACACCAGTCAGAATGGCTGCAATCCAAAAGTCTACAAGCAATAAATGCTGGAGAGGGTGTGGAGAAAAGGGAACACTCTTACACTGTTGGTGGGAATGCAAACTAGTACAGCCACTATGGAGAACAGTGTGGAGATTCCTTAAAAAACTGGGAATAGAACTGCCTTACGACCCAGCAATCCCACTCCTGGGCATACATGCTGAGGAAACCAGAATTGAAAGAGACACGTGCACCCCAATGTTCATCACAGCACTGTTTATAATAGCCAGGACATGGAAGCAACCTAGATGTCCATCAGCAGATGAATGGATAAGAAATCTGTGGTACATATACACAATGGAGTATTACTCAGCCATTAAAAAGAATGCATTTGAATCTGTTCTAATGAGGTGGATGAAACTGGAGCCTACTATACAGAGTGAAGTAAGCCAGAAAGAAAAACACCAATACAGTATGAAGTGAAGTGAAGTGAAGTCGTTCAGTCGTGTCTGACTCTTTGCGACCCCATGAACTGTAGCCTACCAGGCTCCTCCGTCCCTGGGATTCTCCACACAGGAATACTGGAGTGGGTTGCCACTTCCTTCTTCAGGAGATCTTCCCAACCCAGGGATCGAACCTGGGTCTCCCATATTACAGGAAGATGCTTTACCATCTGAGCCACCAGGGAAGTCATACTAACACATATATATGGAATTTAGAAAGATGGTAACGATAACCCTGAATGCGAGACAGCCAAAGAGACACAGAATTATAAAACAGTCTTTTGGACTCTGTGGAAGAGGGAGAGGGTAGAAGGATTTGGGAGAATGGCATTGAAACATGTATAATATTATATAAGAAATGAATCATCAGTCCAGGTTCGATGCAGGATACGAGATGCTTGGGGCTGGTGCACTGGGATGACCCAGAGGGATGGTACGGGTAGGGAGGTGGAGGGGGGTTCAGGATGGGGAACACGTGTACACCCATGGCAGATTCTTGTTGATGTATAGCAAAACCAATACAATATTGTAAACTAATTAGCCTTTAATTAAAATAAATAAATTTAATTTTTTTTTTAAAAAGAAGGTTTGCAAGTTATTTCTCCCATCCTCTGGGTTGTCTTTTCATTTTCTTTATGGTTTCCTTTACCATGCAAAATCTTGTTATTTAGACCCCATTTGTTCACTTTCAGTTATATTTCCATTACCCTAGGAGACAAAGCAACAAAGTTATTATTGAGATATCAAAGAGCATTCCACATTTTACTCTGAGTTATATAATATCCAGTCTTACCTTTGGTCTTTAATCCATTTTGAGTTTATTTTTGTGGATTGTGTTAATGAATGTCCTAATTTCATTTTTTTTTTCTGCAACACTTTTTTAAAATTTATTTTAATTGGAGTCTAAATACTTTACAATATTGTGGTGGTTTTTGCCATACATTCACATGAATCAGCCATGGGTGTTCATGTGTTCCCCATCCTGAACCTCTCTCCCACCTCTCTCCCCATCCCATCCCTCAGGGTCATCCCAGTTTATCAGACCTAAACACCCTGTCTCATGCATCTTTTTACATGTAGTTGTTCTGTTTCCCCTGCACTATTTATTGAATAAACTGTCTTTTCTTTGTTGTACAGTCTTGCTTCTTTTGTCACAGATTAATTAACCATAGGTATGTGGCTTTGTTTCTGAACTTTTTTCCTATTCCATTTATATATATTTCTGCTTTTGTGCCAATCCCATACTATTCTGATAACTGTAGTTTTGAAGTATAGTCTGAAGTCAGGGAGGCTGCTCCTTCAGCTCCATTTTTCTGTCTCAAGATTGCTTTGGCTATTTAGGACTTTTAATACCTCCATGAAATTTAAAAATATTTTGTTCGAGTTCTATGAAAAATGCATTGGTAATTTGATTTGAATTGCTGACAAAGCTTAAATGGCTCAATATCAAAACAAACAAACAATCAACAGAATGAGCAGAAGACTAAAACAGACATTTCTTTAAAGGAGACATACAGATGGCCAAGAGACACATGAAAAAATTTACAACAAAGCTAACTATTAGAGAAATGCAAATCAAAATGAAAATGAGATATCACCTCACACTGGTCAGAATGGCCATCATCAAAAAGTCTACAAACTATCAATGCTGGAGAGGTTGTGAAAAAAAAAGGGAGCCCACCTACTCTGTTAGTCAGAATGTAAACTGGTCCAGCCACTATGGAAAACAGCATGGAGTTTCCTCAGAATATTAAAATTAGAGTTACTTTATAAACCAGAAATCCCATTTGTTGTCAGCATATGGAGAAAAACATGGTTTGAAAGGATAAACACACCCCAGTGTACAGCACTATGGTGTTTATAATAGCCAAGACATGCAAGCAATCTAAACGTCCATTTATAGATGAATGGATAAATAAGATGTGGAAAATATATAAATAGAGTATTAGTCAGTGATTAAGAATAATAAAGAATAATAATGAGGACTTCCCTGGTGGCTCAGAGGTTAAAGCGTCTGCCTGCAATGCGGGAGACCTGGGTTTGATCCCTGGGTTGGGAAGATCCCCTGGAGAAGAAAATGGCAACCCACTCCAGTATTCTTGCCTGGAGAATCCCATGGACGGAGGAGCCTGGTGGGCTACAGTAGTCCACGGGGTCGCAAAGAGTCGGACACGACTGGGCGACTTCCCTTTCCCTAAGAATAATAAAATAATGCATTTGTAACAACATGAGTGGACCTAAATGTTATCATACAAAGTGAAGTATGTCAGATTGAGAAAGACACATATTATATGATATCGTTTATTTGCAGAGTCTAAAAAAATGATACAAATATACTTATTTACAAACGGAAAGATTCACAAAGGTAGAGAATGAACTTATGGTTACCAGGAGGGAGGGATAAATTGGTAATTTGATATTGACATGTACCCACTGCCATATTTTAAAAATTGATAATCAACAAGTACCTACTATTGATTATAGCATGGGAAAATATGCCCAATAAGATTGGGCAACCTAAATAGGAAAATAATTTGAAAAAGAATTGATACATGTATACGTACAACTGAGTCATTTTGCTGTACATCTGAAACTGATACAATGTTTTTAATCAATAATACTCTAATATAAAATAAAAATTGAAAAGTTCTGATGATAACTTACAATATCATTATGCTCACTTAATATATTAACTCTTATTAAGTTAATAGAAGAAAAAAGGATGATCTGATAAACACATAGTATAATATAGACTCTGTCTCTTATACACATCTCATTTGTTCACTTTCAGTTATATTTCCATTACCCTAGGAGACAAAGCAACAAAGTTATTATTATATAACTCAGAGTAAATTCACTCAGACTCACGTCCATCGAGTCCGTGATGCCATCCAGCCATCTCATCCTCTGTAGTCCCCTTCTCCTCCTGCCCCCAATTCCTCCCAGCATCAGAGTCTTTTCCAATGAGTCAACTCTTCTCATGAGGTGGCCAAACTGCTGGAGTTTCAGCTTTAGCATCATTCCTTCCAAAGAAATCCCATTTCTTTGTACAATTCTATGTACTTAGGTACTGTAAATTATCTGTTAGATTCATTTTAGTTTGTAAATTATGCTGTTATTGTTTAGTCCCTATGACGTGTCCAACTCTTTGAGACTATATTGACTGTAGACTGCAAGGCACCTCTGTCCATGGGATTTCCCAGGCAAGAATACTGGAGTGGGTTGCCATTTTCTTCTCCAGGAGATCTTCCTGGATAGGCAGGAAGATCTCCTGCATAGGCAGGAGGATTCTTTACCACTGAGCCACCGGGGAAGACCTTGTAAATTATAAAACTGACATAAAAGTGCTAGCATCCCCAAGTCAACATAAATTGCAAACATTATTATATCCAAATTCAGATTTGTTAACTCCAATTGCAATTCTTATGCTTTTGTTGTTCAGTTGCTAAGTCGTCTCCGACTCTGTGACCCCACGCCATGCTTTACTGTCCTTTACTAGCTCCCAAAGTTTGCTCAAGTTCATGTTCACTGAGTTGGTGATGTTATCTAACCATCCGATCTTCTGCCACCCTCCTCTTTTTCTTCAACATTTCCCAGCATCAGAGTCTTTTCCAATGAATTGGATCTTCACATCAGGTGGCCAAAGTACTGGACCTTCAGTTTCAGCATCAGTGTTTTCACTGAGTATTCAGAGTTAATGTCCTTTAGGATTGACTGGTTCAATCTCCTTGTAGTAAGAGGGATTCTCAAAAGTCTTCTCCAGCATCACAGTTCAAAAGTATGAATTCTTTGGTGCTCAGGCTTCTTTATGGCCCATAAATACTGGAAAAACTGTAGCTTTGAATATGGGTCTTTGTCAGCAAAGTGATGTCTCTGCTTTGTTAATACGCTGTCTAGGTTTGTCATAGGTTTTCTTCCAAGGAGCAATTGTCTTTTAATTTCATGCTGCAGTCACCATCTGCGGTGATTTTGGAACCCAAGAATATAAAATCTATTACTGATTCCACTTTTTCCCCTTCTATTCACCCTGAAGTGATGTGACCAGATGCCATGATCTTAGTTTTTTTAATGTTGTGTTTTGAATTGTGTTCTTCACTCTCATCTTTTACCCTCATCAAGAGGCTCTTTATTTCCTCTTCATTTTTTTTTCCATTAGAATAATATCATCTTCATATCTGAGCCTATTGATATTTCTCCCAGCAATCTTGATTCCAGCTTGTGAGTCATTCAGCCTGGCATATTGCATGATGTACTCTGTATATGTTAAATGAACAGGATGACAAACAGCCTTGTCATATTCTTTTTCCAAATTTTGAACCTGTCAGTTGTTTCATGTCTGTTTCTAACTGTTGCTTCTTGACCTGCATCCAAGTTTCTAAGAAGCCAGGTAAGGTGGCCTGGTATTCTCAACTCTTGAAGAATATTCCACAGTTTGTTGTAATCCATGCAGTCAAAGCTTTAGTATAGTCAAAGAATCAAAAGTAGATACTTTTTTTGGAATTCCTTTGTTTTCTCTATGATCCTACAAATGCTGGCCGTTTAATCTCTGGTGTTTCTGCAATTTCTAAACCCAGTTTGTACATCTGGAAGTTCTCAGGTCATGTGCTGTTGAAACCTAGCTTGAAGGATTTTGAACATAATCTTACTAGCATTTGAAATGAGTGCAGTTGTGCAGAAGTTTGAATATTCTTTGAAACAGCCCTTCTTTAGAATCAGGATGAGAACTAATATTTTCCAGTCCTGTGGTCACTGCTGAATTTTCCAAATTTGCTGACATATTGAATCTAGCACTTTAACAGAAACTTCTTTTAGGTTTTTAAATAGTTCACTTGGAATTCCATCACCTCCATTAGCTTTGTTTGAGTAATATTTGTGAGGCCCAGTTGACTTCACACTCCAGCATGTTTGGCTCTAGGTGAGTGACCACACCATCATGGCTATCCCAGTCAATAGACTGTTTTTGTACAGTTCTTTTGTGTATTCTTGCCACCTCTTATTAATCTTTTCTGCCTCTGTTAGGTCCTTATCATTTCTGTCCTTTATCATGTCCATCCTTGCATGAAAATTCCCTTGGTAACTTATTTTCTTGAAGAGATCTCTAGTCTTTCCCATTCTATTGTTTTCCTCTACTTCTTTACATTGTTCATTTAAGAAGGCCTTCTTATCTCTTCTTTCTGTCCACTGAAATGATGCATTCAGAGTTTTATACTATACCATAAAAATTATTTTTAAAAGTTATTGACCAGAAAAAAGAATTTGAGAAGAAATCCACCATTCAATGTAAATCTCTAAATGGAGGGAAATTGCAGGGACAGAAAAATAAAGTCGTTATCCTACAGAGATATTACAAATGGACTGTGGCATCAAGCAGTGGTTTTGAATGACCCTAGGTCTCTAGGACAGAGAAATCTGAACACTGACTTTAGAATTTTGATCTTAAATTCTTTATTGGAAACTAATGGGTAGAAGGTGAATAAGGCTGAAAGAGTGATAGCCGTAACTGAAAAAAGGAAATCATGTTACTTTAAGCCTGGTATTGATGTTTGAGGCTAAAAACACATGATGGAATCATAACAAGAAGAGCTCAAATATTATTTAAACAATCTGAGTTCCTCTTATATCCAACAGAGAATATCTAGATCATCTTTGGCCAGCCAAATTAACTGATTAAAAAGACATTTTAGGATAAATATTTTAGTGCAGATAAGGAAGCTGGATTATAAAGTTTGAAGATATACTTTGTCACCAGAAGATTGATAGACTTGGACAAGAAATAAAAATATTATTTATTCAGTGCTCATGATGTATCAGACATACTATATGTATTATCTTTTCAAAAACATTAAAAATAGTTGATTTATAATATTGTGCTCATTTCAGGTATACAATAGTGATTCAAACATATTTCTTATTCAGATAAATTTCCACTATAAGTTATTACAAGATACTGAGTATAGCTCCCAGTGCTATACAGTAAATCCTTGTTGCTTATCTATTTTATGCATAGTAGTTTGAATTTGTTAATCCCATTCTCCTTATTTGTTCCTCCCCACTCACTTTTTAATTTGTAATCATTAAGCTTGTTTTCAATGTGAGTTTGTTTCTATATTGTATATAGATTTATTTGTATTGTTTAGATTTCACACATAAGTATATCATATAATATTTATTTTTTGGGTTTTTTCTTTTTCTGTTTGACATTTTTCACTTAGTATGATGTTCTCTGGTTCCATCCATGTTTCTGCAAATGTCAATATTTTATTCTTTTTTATGGCTGAGTAAAATGTATGGATGTGAGAGTTGGACTATAAAGAAAGCTGAGCGCTGAAGAATTGATGCTTTTGAACTGTGGTGTTGGAGATGTGCTGCAATTCATGGGGTCGCAAAGAGTCGGACACAACTGAGCGACTGAACTGAACTGAAACTGAAGATGTCATTATATTACCTCACTTTTTTAAGCCAATCTTCTATTGATGGAAACCTGAGTTGTTTCCATGTCTTGCCTATTGTATATAGTGCTGCTATTAACATTGGAATGCATGAATCTTTTAAAATTAGATTTTAAAGGTGATCCAGAAAATCACCTTTTTTGGATATAAGCACAGAAATGAAATTGCTAGATTATATGATCACTGTATGTTTAGGTTTTTAAGGAAATTTTTATGCCACAAAGGAAACCATCCTGTAAAATGAAAAAAGCCACCTATGGAATTGGTAAAAATATTTGCAAATAATGCTACCAGCAAGAGGTTACTATCCAAAATATATTATACAAATAGCTCATACAGTTCAATAACAGAAAAGCAAACACTCCCTAACACTGCTCACAAAAATAAACTCAAGCTTGATTAAAGACTTGAATTTAAGGCCAGAAACTATAAAACGCTTTGAGGAAAACATAGGCAGAACACTCTTTGACATACATCACAGCAAGATCTTTTTCGATCCCCACCTCTTAGAGTTAAGTTCAGTTGCTCAGTCATGTCCGACTCTTTGCATCCCCATGAACTGCAACATGCCAGGCCTCCCTGTCCATCATCAATTCCCAGAATCCACCCAAACCCATGTCCATTGAGTCGATGATGCCATCCAGCCATCTTATCCTCTGCCTTCCCCTTCCCCTCCTACCCTCAATCTTTCCCAGCATCAGGGTCTTTTCAAATGAGTCAGCTCTTCCCATCAGGTGGATAGTCGATGATGCCATCCAGCCATCTTATCCTCTGCCTTCCCCTTCCCCTCCTACCCTCAATCTTTCCCAGCATCAGGGTCTTTTCAAATGAGTCAGCTCTTCCCATCAGGTGGACAAAGTATTGGAGTTTCGGCTTCAACATCAGTCCTTCCAATGAACATCCAGGACTGATCTCCTTTAGGATGGACTGGTTGGATCTCCTTGCAGTCCAAGGGACTTTCAAGAGTCTTCTCCAATACCACACTTCAAAAACATCAATTCTTCTGTGCTCAGTTTTCTTCATAGTCCAACTCTCATACATGACCACTGAAAAACCATAGCCTTGACTAGATGGACCTTTGTTGGCAAAGTAATGTCTCTGCTTTTTAATATGCTGTCTATGTTTGTCATAACTTTCCTTCTAAGGAGTAAACGTCTTTTAATTTCATGGCTGCAATCACCATCTGCAGTGATTTTGGAGCCCAGAAAAATAAAGTCAGCTACTGTTACCACTGTTTCCCAATCTATATGCCAGGAAGTGATGGGACCGGATGCCATAATCTTAGTTTTCTGAATGTTGAGCTTTGAAAATAAAAACAAAGATGAACAAATGGAACCTCATTAAAATTAACAGCTTTTGTACAGAAAAAAAAAAAAGAAAAAGAAAGAAAGTAAAAGAAAAGCAAAGAAAAAAACATTAGCAAGACAAAAAGACAGCCCTTAAGTTGGGATAAAATATTTGTAAATTAAGCAACTGACAAGAGTTTAATCTCCAAAATATACAAACAATTCATGCAGCTCAACATCAAATACAACAAACAACCCAATAAAAAATGGGTAGAAGTCCTAAAAAGACTTTCTCTAAAGAAGACATGCAGACAGACAAGAGACCCATTAAAAGATGCTCAACATCACTAATCATTAGAGAAACGCAAATCAAAACTTTCCAGGTGGTGCTAGGAATAAAGAGTCTGCCTGCAATGCAGGAGACTCTGATTCAATCTCTGGTTTGGGAAGATCCCTTGGAGAAGGAAATGGTAACCCACTCCAGTATTTTTGCCTGGGAAACCCCATGGATAGAGGAGCCTGGCAGGCTATAGTCCATGGGGTCACAAAAGAGGTGGACACCACTGAGCATGCATGTACTTGTACTTAAATCAAAATTGCAGTGAGGTACCAGCACACACTGGTCAGAATGGCCATCATTTAAAAATGTAAACAATAAATGCTGGAGAAGATGTGAAGAAAAGGGAACCCTCCTCCACTGTTGATGGGAATATAAATTGGTACAGCCTCTATGGAGAACAGTATGGAGGTTCCTTAAAAAGCTAAAGACAAAGTTAGCAATTCTCCTCTTGGGTATGTATACGGAAAAGATGAAAACTATATGCATCATCTTTAACTTCATTACAACTATGTCATGTAGAAATTATTTATTCCATTTCATATTGTGAAAAACAACCTTTCAGGAGTCCAGATAAAGTAGACAATCTCTCAAAGGTGCCAAGTGGCAGAATCTGGGTTTGAAGATAGTGTGACTCTTTACTATCCTACTTGCACCTCATTTCCATCAACAGGTTACTTGGCATTTCCAATAATTAAAATAATTAAATGGCAGTAGGACTTTTAGAGTAGTTAATAAAAGTTGTTTTTATGTTGAACAAATGCGTTTTACCCAGTGTCATCAGCAAGATGACTATAAGCTGAGGCATAAAGTCTACTATTTATTGTTAACAAGGAAAGACTGGTCTCCTGTACTCAGTTTGAGTTACAATGATGGCAACAAGATTTCTGCACCCTGGAACTTATCCATTTCTGGTTATTTATCAACACAGTAATGAGATTATTAGCAAATTTCTTTCCTTTCTTCTTTCTTTTTTTTTTTTTCCTTACCAACTTGATCCATTTGACTTATTCCATTGCTTGAATAGTAAGGAAAATAATGTATTACATGCTAATGGATTCTAAATTTACATAAATCATTTCCCTATGTGATTTATAATCCTGAATTAAATATATCTCAAAGCACATGGAAAAAAGTCTATTATATGTGTAGGCATAATTCTAATAATCATGCAATTTATAAGCTAAAAAAAGAAAAAGATTAGATGACCTCAAGTCACTCAGAAATGAGTCTTTTTTCTCTTATTTTTTGCCTCTTTATCAGTCTGTCAATTAGAGAAACTGAGTTTGTTCCCATCTGGAATTACTTTTAGCAATGCATTAATGTTGGGTAAAATAATTAATTCTTTGAAAAAAATTGGTTTGATATTTTAAACTAAGAAAAACATGTATAAGTATAAATCCACTAATTTATTTATTTATATTCTACAGTATATTTGTGACAGCTCAATAAATTCCAAGCATCATTTTAAAGGCTGGAAATAAGCCAGTGAATAAGAAAGAATACATATATATACTTGCTTTTACAGAACTTAGAATCTATGAAGGGAGAAGAGACAGTATAAACAACCAAGTAGTTGAACTATTTGAAGCAAAGTAATTTTGGCTGCATTAAGGAGAAAAAACTCACAGAAAGAATTATGGATGGATGTTTTGTTTTTGTTTTTAAATGATGTGAGTAGTAATGCTGTTTCTGAAGCAGTGATATTCAAGTTGTGAAAGCAGGAGGAGCAGGAGGAGCCACCCCTTCAAAGATGTGAGCAAGGAGTTCCAGGCATATGAAAGTTAAGTAGAAAGGAAATTAATAGTGTTTGGCTTGTCTCAGGAAGACCAAGGGCAGTACCATTGACTTGGGTAAATAAACAGTAGATGCAGGCAAGAGCCGGGGAAGGCAATGGCACGCCACCCCAGTACTCTTGCCTGGAAACTCCAGTGGACGGAGGAGCCTGGTAGGCTGCAGTCCATGGGGTCGCTAGGAGTCGGACACGACTGAGTGACCTCACTTTCACTTTTCACTTTCCTGCATTGGAGAAGAACATGGCAACCCACTCCAATATTCTTGCTTGGAGAATCCCAGGGATGGGGGAGCCCAGTGGGCTGCCATCTATGAGGTCGCACAGAGTTGAACATGACTGAAGCGACTTAGCAGCAGCAGCAGCAGGCAAGAGCCATATCACCTCAGACTTTACAGACATAAGAAGTTTGGACTTCATTCTGGGTAGGTTGGGAAGCCAAGGCAAACATTAAGCAAGTGTACATGTGCTAAATCACTTCAGTGTCATGTCCAACTCTTTGCAACCCTATGGACTGTTACCCACCAGCCTCCTGTGTCTGGGAGATTCTCCAGGCAAGAATACTGGAGTGGGTTGCCATCCCCTTCTCAAGGGGATCTTTCCAACCCAGGGGTCAAACCAGCATCTCTTCTGTTTCCCGCATTGGCAGGTGGGTTCTTTACCACTAGCACCACAAATGGATGATATTAAGCTACTTAGATTGCTCTCCATGAAAGCAGGGCTCTGCTTTATTTACCAGTATTTCCCAAGCCTCTTTCCCAAACATTGCCTCATATGGTATATATTCTCAATTAATGTGTGTGAACTGAAAAAAAAAAAAACCTCATGAAGGTCTGTCTGCCAGTTCTTGGGTAGGGTAAAAGTTGAGTCTTAATGTCCTCTGGGAATGAATAAATGAATCATCTGATTCTTCAAGCCAGTGGTTCCCCTTAATAGTAACGGTAATCTTGGTGAGAATCTTTTAAGTTCATTTACTATTGAAGTCTTGTAGATTTTTGGTTTGCTTGTTCTCTCTCTGAATTTTTGAATTCCAAAAATCTACCAAAGAAAATAAACTTATTATGGGAGGGTAGATATAATTCACTAGATTTATTTGTACCCATCTATGATAAAACTTTACTAGCATTACTCTACTAGCATGTGAGATGAGTGCAATTGTGCGGTAGTTGGAGCATTCTTTTGCATTGCCTTTCTTTGGAATTGGAATGAAAACTGACCTTTTCCAGTCCTGTGGCCACTGCCGAGTTTTCCAAATTTGCTGGCAGATTGAGTGCAGCACTTTCACAGCATCATCTTTCAGGATTTGAAACAGCTCAACTGGAATTCCATCACCTCCACTAGCTTTGTTCGTAGTGATGCTTTCTAAGGCCCACTTGACTTCACATTCCAAGATGTCTGGCTCTAGATTAGTGATCACATCATCATGATTATCTGGGTCGTGAAGATCTTTTTTGTACAGTTCTTCCGTGTATTCTTGCCACCTCTTCTTAATATCTTCTGCTTCTGTTAGGTCCAGACCATTTCTGTCCTTTATTGCATTGCCTTTCTTTGGGATTGGAATGAAAACTGACCTTTTCCAGTCCTGTGGCCACTGCTGAGTTTTCCAAATTTGCTGGCATATTGAGTGTAGCACTTTCATAGCATCATCTTTCAGGATTTGAAACAGCTCAACTGGAATTCCATCTCCTCCACTAGCTTTGTTCATAGTGATGCTTTCTAAGGTCCACTTGACTTCACATTTCAGGATGTCTGGCTCTAGATGAGTGATCACACCATCTTCTGTGATCACACCATCTTCTGGCTCAAGAGGTCTGAAAAGCAACTCAATTAGCTATGCGATAGAAAACCGCTTTCTTTTTTTTTTCTGCCAAAGAGAGTTATTTCCAGTAGATTTCTATGTGGCCTATTCTCGCTTCTGCTCCTCTCTCTAATCAGATGACCTTTTGCCACAGAGGTGGTGGTGTTATGGTTTAGTCACCTATTATTTGAATGGATGTGACATTAATATTTTCCCATGTCAATAAGAATGGTTCAAAAGTAGCATTTGTATCTAAGCAAAATATTACAATGTCTGGGACTTCCCTGGTGGCCCAGTGGTGAAGATTCTTCACACTCGTAAAGCAGGGGGCCCAGGTTCCTTCCCAGGCCAAGGAACTAGATCCCACGTGCCACAACTAAGACCTGGAGCAGGCAAAGGAATAAATAAATATTTTTTAAAAAATTATATTGTTTGATTGTATCATGATTGAAGTTTAATCATTTACTCCAGAAAGAGGCTGGGACCTCTGTGTGGGCACAGGCACTCGGTTCCTAACAGACCTCCCTGGATGAAGCCGTGTATCATTAGCATTGGTCTATGTCACCAGCACTACAGGCACATCCCGTCTCCCCAACTAAGACAATCCAGAGACAACTCCATCACTTCAGGGTCAGCAGACAGGTGTGGCCTGGCTCTCAGGTCGGGTTCTTCTATAAAATCCAAAAAGCCTGATAGGCTTTGGTCTACAGAAGGAGAGTTTTCCCAATGGGGTCTGTTAAGATTCTATGCTTTAAGTAAAACAGTTTACTTTTAATGTCAATCCTGAAAGAAATTAAACGGGAAGTTCCTGTTAGACGTAGGCTGTGTACAGTGTTTATGGAAACCCAAGAAACTGATGGGTGAGCCCACATGAATTCACCCAGGTGTCAGGGTCTCAGTGAGTCAACACCAGACACTTAACATGAACAGAAGGGCAGACCCAGGTCTGGAAAGCTCCCTGTGTGCCGAGCAGATGCCCTGAAGCCTCATGGCATTGTCTGTAGGTTGATGGCATCTGTGGCAGGACCCCCAAGGTTCAAGCCCATCGTTTTTGCCTGTTGGATGGCCCCTGCAGAGCTGTCCCAGTCACCCTCCCAGCCTCACGACCCAGGCAGCGCTGCCAGTGCAGGTAGCCCTCTATTGATGTCTTTTCTTTACCTGTGGATTCCCTCTGTCCCCATATGCACCTCCCTTACCACAGTGAGACAGACCCTTGAATGTATGACACATGCGGTGCCATTGTGTATTCACACAAATTTTAGTTAATAGGAATAGGAGTGGGCTTGAGACCCTACTCTATTTCTTATATTTCTCCCTCTGCCCTGTATTGTTGCTGTGTCTGTATGGTTTGTTGTTCCTCAGGCCTCTATCAGTTTGATGTCAAGAAAACCAAAACCACCAGATGAAAAATACACTTTTCAGCAGTTCTGTCTGGTGCTGACTTGCTGAGATTCCAAGACCCAAGCAAATGTTATCCATTTTAGCTTTGGACTTCACTCACAAGGAATTAATCTCAAGAGGCAAATAATATCAGATTTCCCCTCACCTAATTTACTGTAAACCACCCTCTAAGACTGGAAGACAGTTAAAGTCAGGTTTCTCCTTTGGGTCCCACAAAGACCCTGGGTGGAGCTGGGGGGTTACATAGCCCCAGAGGTCCCCTAGGGGTCCAGGTCAGGGCGGCTCCCACCTCTGGGCAGTGCTGCTGTCTCACCCCACACCACATCCACAGGCCTCCTGTCTTCCTCTGGTAGGACCCTGAAAGGAAGGGGTCCCCAGGGCAACGCCATGATCTCTCTGCTGGGCCTGCTCAGGGCTCCCCACAAGGGCCCACCATGCCCTGCACCCAGCTCCCCCTCACAGGTGAGCACAAGGTGCTTCTCCCCAGACCCTGAGAAACAGAGGGCAAACTCAAGCCACTGTCGCCTTTTCAAATCTCCAAATTACTTGCATTCTACCCCTTTGCACTATGACAGGACATCAGCCTTAAAACCACAAATGTTTTCTGGATGGAAGGAGAGGTCAAGATCTTAAGAACAGCAAAGTCTGGTTCTCTTCCTGGAAGGAGAAACATAGCTTTCATTTCTTCCTAATTAGTCATAAGCCCACCCTGTCCCCACCCCACAAAGATGAACAGAAATACTTAAACAAAATATCCATGAAACTAAACAACCAAATTTCTCAACCTCTCACTCTGAATCCTGCTACACTGATATCTACTGAGCACTTACTGCACTCTGGATGCTCTTCTGAGAGAAGCAAGCTCATTTAATCTGCTCAGCAATGCAGCAAGGAAGAAATAACAGTCTCTGTTCTCCAAATGATGAATGAGACTTAAAAAAAAAAATGTCAGGGAACTTGCTCAGGGTGAGGTAGCAGAGTCAGGACTGGCACCTACCTGATGCTCACAGTTGAGATTTGTGTAAATACTTTGGGCTGAATGGACTTTTAAACTCTCTGCCTTTTAGAAAACTGCATACCATCTGCTAAGCTTTCCTTTGTCTAATGGCAAGGATGGCTTGCTGGACTGCTGTGCATCCTGCCTGCCCCGGCCCGGGCTCTGCCAGCTACAGAAATTCACCCTGTCATGTCTCGTGCTGCCCTGGCTTCACTGCCTTCCTGGGACGAGCTGGGCCAGGCTCTTTCACAAAAAGTTGATAAGAAGTTCAGCCACAGGGAAACTGACCTCCGACTCATTCTCCCTCTTCTCACTTTCAGGAGGATTGTTTACATCTGGGGAAAACAAGACAGCAAAAGGAAGATCTTGTAGTTGGATGTCCAATAGTGGGTACCTCAAACACACATCCCAAAGAGAGGCTTCCACTTGCTGTGAGGTCTCCACTGGCCAGGTCTGACCTTGACTTTGTGGATTCTCCCTTCTTTTGAGGCCCAACAAGTCTGTTGCTCTGCCAGCCCACCCATGGCCCCTTAGTTATGTCAATTTGCAGAAGCAGGAAGCATCATTCATCTGCTGCATGTTTACAACTATGGAAAATTAATTCCAAAGGACAGACTCAAGAATCTACTTATAAAGGTGTGACTTTGGCACATTTCTTCACTGTAGGAACGCCCGTGACTGTGTGCCAGCTACCTCGGACATGGGAAATCGTTTCTCATCAATTGCACCTTTTAGCACAACAGTTTCTTAAGCTGTGGGTGCAGAAGAGATTGTCCCAGTCTGACAGATGGAGAAACTGAGGTAAAGAGAGGACGAAGGGCTTGTTTCTCATCAGAGCTAGAGAGCAGAACCTGTTTCATATTTTTTTTCCTCAGACTAAGTCTTTCCACCTGCTACTATAAGGACCCTCACCAAGTTTATGACCCTTAAAAAGGCTTTTATTTCTTAAAATCCAAAAATAATAATTAATAGCCCCAAGAACTTGGTGCCACTGCAGCTGCTGAGGCCGGGAACGGTTACTCGGTAGAAGGAGCCTGATGCTGGGGCAGTGCTGCCCCCTGGTGCCTACTGGGAGTATTCCCAGGTTTCCCTAGGTCGGGATCCTGGCGCCTACTTGCTCCCCACTTCATCTTCTCCTGAGAAGTGGGCAGGGCACTGGATGAGGGCAAATCAGCCCCCATCCACACATCCATTCCTATAAATTTACCATTTGCTAGCCAATGTCAGCAGGCTTTTCAAGTGGCCAAAATAACCCTGTGAGGGCCCACTATGTGCTGCCACAACCCCAGGAGGAGCACACGAGTGTGTGTCTAACTCCTTTTCCAGAGAGGTCCCCCATCCACCAAGAACATGGTAAGGCCACTGGGGACGCCTAGTCCTGTGTCCACTCCGACCTGGCCAAGCTGATACTCCAAGTAGAGGTCAGTGTCTCCCCTTCCCCAGCCACCAGAAAGCTGATGTCCTGCTGTCCTGGACCACTACCCAAAACAGGCACCCCTTAGGTGATCACCCTACCCTGAGCCTAGCTTCTCCCTGGCTCAGTCCCATTCCTCCTCAGCATTTCTACTGGGCACTCGAGTTGCTCCACACCACATCACAAAGATAGCAAACTCCTCTGGTACAGGCTGAAGGTTCCTTCCACCTCCTGCTCTCCCAGCTCTTCTCAGATCTGGCCTCTGTGATGCTCAGGTCCCCATGAGAATAAGCAAGAGAAAGAAGACCCACCATCAGGCAGACTGGGCGGGGCCAAATCAAGATACGCAGAGGTTGTAAACCCTTAAAGCCTAATGCCCACCCCACCCCTTTCCACTCATCTATCCAATTCAAGATAAAAACAGTTTAAAACTGTAAACAGTGCAACAAAATTTAGGATTCTGAAAAAATCCTGGTTTCCCATGAAAAGTAATTTGATGGCTTTTTAAAAAATATCACTTCAAAATTTTCCCCTCCCCAACTTTTTAGAGACATAAGCAGAAGTTTGCCATACCTGTTGGGCAGTGCACGCAGGGTTGGGGAGGGAGGGAAGTGAGGCAGAGTGTGGAGTCTCTGAGGTAAGGAGTGGGTGGAGACAGTGCTGGGATGGGGAAAGGGAACTTGAAATTTCAGAGGGACAGGGCATGAGGAGGGAGCTGCGAGAGAGGGGAAGGGCTCTAGAGATGAGGCAGCTATGGTAGCCCCAGTCATGGGGCCTAAGGAGGACAGAGGGGTCTCTGGGAGGCCACCAAGGTCTCCTGCCCATTGTACTAATCTGGGCTTTGAATGGGCTATACTGCGTTCAAGAACAGTCTTAGTCATACTATGTCTTGGGGAAACTTGGAGCCAGTATGCTAAAGGTCCAGGTCAAGGTCAGTCCCCCTGGAAATCAAAGGGAGAAGAATGAAGTGGTGATGACTCACCAACTGGTGCTCCCAGGGAGACGAGATGCAAGGCTGCGGAAGGCACCTGATCATGGCTGCTGGCTGCTTAGAAACAGGCGGTCCATGGTAATCTTGCGTGCTTTGCAATCAGTTCAAACCCTAGCCCTTCCATTTACATGACTCCAAACTCCAGTTAACTTGAATGCTCCTGCTTCAGGGTGGTAGAATAGTAGAGAGGTAAATCCAATGTTTTCTTTTTTCTCTTAACTATCATTTAAATTATAAAATACATATTTGTATATAATTAAAACTTCCATTGACACCATTTTTAAGTGTACAATTCAGTAACATGAATTACATTGACAATGTGCAGCCATCACTACCATTTTCAAAAAATTTCCATACTCCAAAACGAAACTCTTCATCCATTAAACAGTAACTCCCATATCCCCTCCCCCAAGGGCCCAATAACATCTGGCCTTTCTATCCTTATAATTTGCCTATTCTAGATATTTCATATAAATGGAATTACATTTGTCTTATTGTGTTTGGTGTCTTTTTTTTTTTTCATATAACATGTTCATTCATATTGCAGCCTGTGTCAGAATTTCCTTCCTTTTCATGGTCGATGAATATAGTCCACTGTATGTGTCGATATACACCATGTTCTGTTTATCCTTACATCTGTCCATGGACACTCAGGTTGCTTCCTTGTGGCTATTTGTGAATAATGCTGCTGTGAACACAAATGTGCAAGTATCTGCTCTCATCCCTGCTTTTACCTCTTCTGGGTATATACCCAGAAGTGGAATTTCTGGGTCAAATGGTAATTCTATATTTAACATTTCAAGGAACCTTTTAAACCGTTCATGCTTTATGTTTGGTTGTAATGTTTTGTTAAAGAGTCTGAGTTACTTTTGTAACATTCTTAAAACTCTTCCCATTAAACAAATAAAAATAATAAAAGGTCTTGAAGTATTTCTGAAAACAATATAAAATCCAACAATTGAGTGGTCTGGAATTCAGGGGCGCCGGGTGCTCTGGAAAGCCACCTCCTGGCACGGGTCTCAGCGTGCATGGGCATACTGCCACTTTCTGTCCCAACAGCCCCCATCCGCCACTGATGCTCGAATGGGAGAAAGAAGACAGGGTCTGTGCCCACAGACCCTAGTCCCCAAGAGGGAAGAGGCTGCAGCGACTCGGTGCTGCCTTGAGGAGCCAGGCCCTGTGCAGGTGTCTGCGGCCGCCAGGGGACAGCAGGGAGCCTGCCTTCCACAGCACTGGCGAACCGTGCAGGGGCTACCACCTTCCACGGCTTTAATCTCCCAGGTGGCACAGGATTCCTGTGTTGGAAGTCTTGCTGCAGGGCGGGAAAAATCGTGGCTGGCCGGGGCTCAGAGATCAGATGGAGAGAATGAGAATGAATGAATGAGTCCATCCCACGTGGCAGAGATAAGTGACACCTAGACTTAGGTGTCAACCTGGCCACTTGATCCCATCCAAGCAGTGTACATAATATGAACACAAAATATATATATATTTGAAGATAAGTACACTCAAGCAGGTCCATGTAGCAAGGAACTGAGGCCTCCTGACATCAACTTGTCATTAATTTGACAAAGAGGATCTATGTTTTTAAGTTTTATTAAAAGCTCATTAAATTGTTTTTTTATTATGAGGATTAGTTTCTAGGAAATACATGCCTAACAACTTAATTCAAAGGGCACAGGGCTGCAAATGATTCAAAAATGGTTCAGAAAAAAGTACTTTTTGCCAAAAATGAAAATCAGCAGGGAAAAAATTCCTTGAAAATCTAGAAATGGGGAAGAATTATTTGAGACTCTGCTGGAGGTACCAATAGGAAGCCAACCCTGTAAGTGGGGAGTGCTGAGATGTGGGCTTTGGGTGCATTCATGACCCAAGGAGGAGGGGCCACTGTAAACCCTCGCCCAGGGTGGGCAGCAAGGAGGGAGGGAGAGAGTTGAAGTCTCATGAGGGTCAAGGTTCAGGGGCTGCTTGGGTATGGGTCAGATTGTGGGCCAGGTGGAGCTCCCACAACAGCCAACACAGGCAAAGACCCAGAACTGGAGTGTGGAATATGCACGGGTTGATCGCAAATGCCCAGGTTGGCTGAAGAATCTGTACCTCATTTACCCATAATCCCTATTAGTCTGTGGGGGAGCAGCGGTGCTGTGTGGCTCAAAGTTATCTCTGTGACCACGGCTCCGCCCCCCAGCCTACTAGGTCTGCTGTAGATCTTCCCTTTTACACACTTTCAGGCAGGGGGAGAACTCCTCCTCTCTTTTCTGGTTCAAACTGTAAAGATGGAGTTAACTATGGCCCTGGGTTGGGTCTATGGGGACATCTGATCTGAGTGGAGATAGGGGCAGTGGATAGAACATTTTACATGACGAATCACAGAAAATTTGACAGAGGCTTGTGAACCTAAAGGCACAGATTTGCTAGCTTTGTTCATGATGCATAAGCCTACAGAAATTCCCATATTTGGGCAAGATGTGTACAGAAATGTTCACAGCATTATTTGTAAAAGTGTTTATTAAAATATTTAAATAATTTTATTAAACTAAAATTTGAAAAAATATTTGTTAAACAAAAGAAGATACAATGTAGCAGTGGCCTCCTGGCATTCAGCTTTTGTACAGCTGCCTCCCACACTCAACAGGGCTAAGCTGCATCAGCAATAAATGGCATATTGCAGAAAGGGCATTATGGGACCTTCAAAGCTAGATCATAAAAGGCATCGTGGCTTACACCTTGCTCTCTCTTGGATCATTTGTTCCGGGAAAAAAACCAGTCACCATGTCACAAGGACATTCAAGGAGCCCTGTGGAGAAGTCCATGTGTAAAGGACTGAGGGCTCCTGAAAATCCACTTACTAGTGATCGAACTAAGCCATCTTGAATGCCAGCCCTCCGGACATCTAAATGACAGTCCCCAGCCAGAACCACCCAACTAATCTCTGACCTGCAGAAACTAAGAAATGTAATTATTAAACTGTAATAAACTATAAATGTTATCATTACTAAGGTTAGCAGGTAGTTATTGCTTTGTATACAGCAATGGATAACTAATACTAACATTAAGTTTTACAATGAAATTTTACTTTTTTGCTTTCCCTTCTTTTATTGAAGCACAGATTCACAATGTTGTGCTTGTTTCAGGCATAGAGCAAAGTGATTCAATTTTATATATCTTTCTCAGACTCTTTTCCCTTATAGCTTATCACAAGATATTCAATATAGTTCAATATAGCTATACAGTAGGCCCTTGTTATCTTATTTTATATATAGTGTGTATCTGTTAATCACAAACTCCTGTTTCTCCCCATTCTTTCCCTCTTGGTAATCATAAATTTGCTTTCTATGTTTATGAATTTGTTTTGTAAATATGTTCATTTGTATCATTTTTTTTAGATTCCACAAAGAATTGATATATTTGTCTTTCCCTGTATTGACTATGCCAAAGCCTTTG